>PVKC010034649.1:0-13714 GCA_004027635.1 Crocidura indochinensis
GCCACAGCTATGCTGTCTCTGACTGTCAATCGTCAACCACGTATTCAGATGCTTAAAGGCCTGGGTTTTGACCTCAGTAAAACACCTGAAACTGATATCAATCAGAGTTTCCAAAAGCTTCATGAACTCTTCATTCGGTCAAACAAGAGCTTGGGAATGAGCATGGGTAACACCTTGTTCCATGATGAGAACCTCTCCCTGGATCAGCAAATCTTAGAAAAATCCAGAGAGTATTATGGTTTGGAGCACCTGGGTGTAGATTTCCAGAACTGGGGAAAAGTCTGCAATGAAATCAATGAGTATATAAATAACAAGTTACAGGGGACAATCTCAGACTTATCCTTGGAGTCGACAACAATGGTCTCCTTGATCCTGATCAATTACTTCTTCTTCACAGGTACTCTCTTCCTATCCCATCATGATAAGACATTTATTACTATAAAGAGTGATGACCATCAAAACACTAGTTGCACTGAGGGCAGTATTTATTGTACAAAACTTAGTACAGCTGTAAGCTCCTCTTTTCTGTGATCCTAACAAAGATATATGTCTAGAGCAGTGCTTCTCAATTATTTTCTGTTATGCCCCGCTACGAAGAAGAAAACAATATTTGCAATCCCTGCATGTCTGTAAATAGTATTTTATTTTAAATAATATAACCTGCAAAACAAAAATATATAAAATAATTTGAGCTTATTTTTTTTAATTTTTTTTTTTTTTTGGTTTTTGGGTCACACCCAGCAGTGCTCAGGGGTTACTCCTGGCTCCATGCTCAGAAATTGCTCCTGGCAGGCACGGGGACCATATGGGGCACTGGGATTCGAACTGATGACCTTTTGCATGAAAGGCAAACGCCTTACCTCCATGATATCTCCCGGGCACCTGAGCTGATTTTTTAATCAGAGGTGATGTCTCGATTAATGGTTACAATGAGCATGTTTTGCAATGCGTAGCTTTTCAAAGCGGGATTTGAAGCAGGACACAACTACGCTCAGCTACAGTGATATACAGAGACATAAAGACTGGGCTTAGCATGTTATGACAGTGTTTGCAGAGGTCTAACTTGCTTCCCTTTACAGAGCCTCACACTCCCCTGGGAGGCAGCCACAAATTCTAAAGATACCCACTAACCCATCTGTGAGTCAGGCACTAGGTCTGATTTGGACATGTAGCCAAGGAACAGACAGAGCCTTCACTCTTGGGAGTCCCCTGATGGTCCTTCATTCCATTTACACACACTTTTTGGGAGCTGTAGCCAGCTCTAAACAGTCCTTGCATCAACCAATCCCCAGCATTGCTATGTAATTGTACTATAATGTGTTGTCAAAGCAAGTCATAAATCATGGTGACTCACTGTTTGCACAGGCTGAGAAAGATTCACCTATATAAGGCTGCCTAACCATTATATCCATCACCTTACACTGTCACCTTCATGGGTATATATGCTTTGAAAACATATCTGATTTGGGGGACATAGTGATAGCACAGTGGATAGGGCATTTGCTTTGCATGAAACAAACCAAGGTTTGATCCCTGGCATCCCATATGATCTCCTGAGCCTGACAGGATTAATTTCTACGTGTAGACCTAGCACTGCTGGCTGTGGCCCAATATCAAAACAAAAAGAGTAGGAATTTTTTCCCTTGATAATTTTCAAGTGTATAAACAAGAACCCCACACCTTACCAGGCTCCCTTACTGGGCTCCCACTCTTGACCAGGACAATAGCAGCTCAGGAAGAGCCTCAATACTGCTAAATAGTTACCCCAAATATGAGGAAGCCCCTGCTCTGTCCCTCCTGCCTTCACTCCCTCTCTTTTCAGGAACATGGGCAGAGGCCTTCAACCCAGCAAACACTGTGGAGGGGGACTTCTTCGTGGATAAAGAGACCGTGGTGAAGGTACCCATGATGTTGCAGTCGAGGCTTGTCACATTCCTGCATGACACAGAGCTGAATTGCGTGGTGGTCAAGATGGAGTACGTGAGCAATCGTGCTGCCTTTTTTATCCTCCCCGATGACGGAGATATCAACACAATCATCCAAGCCTTGAGCCGAGACACACTTTATAACTGGGATATGTCCATGAGTACCAGGTAACTCTGTCCTTTCTCTTTCTCTCTCTCTCTCTCTCTCTCTCTCTCTCTCTCTCTCTCTCTCTCTCTCTCTCTCTCTCTCTCTCTCTCTCTCTCTTTTGGTTTTTTGAGTCACACCCGGGGGTGCTCAGGGGATACTACTGGCTGCCAGCTCAGAAATAGCTCCTGCAGGCGCGGAGGACCATATGGGACACCTGGATTCGAACCAACCTCCTTTCTCTTGGATCAGCTGCTTTCAAGGCAAATGCCGCTGTGCTATCTCTCCGGGCCCCAACTCTGTTCTTTCTCAAGGGTACATGAACTTTCATCCACTGGCCCCAGGGCATTGAGGTGCCCCGATTTGCACTGAGATTTGCACTGAGATCCATAAAGGCATTCTACAAAGTTGAAGACTCCCTTCCTTGGGCAGTGCATAAGTACCTCTCTGTATTAATCACATTTTTGTATCACAGTCCTTGTTGGGAAGTAAGTCAGGGGACCAAGTGCCAATTTTTGGTAAACTGGTTTGGTCAATTTTTGGTCAATAGTTCCGCAAAATGACCTGAGATTGAGATCATTCTCTACTTAAGCCCACAGTTTTGTGAATAACCAGGCCTGTCTTAAGTTGCTGCGGCTTTCTAGGACAGTGCCCTATAAAGCTTGAGGGGACTAACACTTGTGCAATAGCCACTACACTATCTTATAATACCAGATTTCTTAAAATGAGATAACCAATTACTTAGTTCACCACACTATGTTCCCACCCAAAGCCTTCAGGTGGTTTTACAAGTCACTCATGGAAGGTAAGAACATTGAACACTATATAAAAATAAGACAAATACCAGGAAGTGAGTAGATAGGAAGTCACCTAGAAGAGAACCAGGATGTGAATGCTGTGGGCTGGGTATAAGGAGAGATAGCTAAAGAGTGCCCACTCCATGCACATGTGATGGGCATGGAGTACATAAACAGGAAGTGTTGGCTGAAGAGCAGGAATAAGCAATGCAGCAGGCATGAAGGAATGAACCAATGAACTCATTTCCCTGGGCCACAGGATGCAAGTGATGAGTGGTACTCATTGTTGGAGGCTCATAGGAGGACCCTTGGGCAGGTGGTATTTCTTGCCCACTTGTCTTCCTTTATCAATCATCCTTTCATACAATGCAGCCCCATGAAAGCACTAGTTGCAGACTAGGCACAACACTAATTTCAAGGGAGTGAAGTAGGGGTACAAGACATAATGGGACATCTGAGAAAGCTGTCCTTAACGAGAACATTGACTCTCAGGAGAATTAGTGGTGGTAGCCAGGCTGAGCTCTATAAGGACAAAGGAAAAGAGATGAAGATATGTGCAAGCAGGCTGTGAGGAATACCTACCTAAGAGATGGGGAGAGATTTTCAAGTAACCTGTGCTGCCTGGTAACTCTGTGAATCCTGCCTTGAAGTACAAATTTTGCTGTCAGGAAGTGGAGGAGCCTAAGAAAATCTTGTGCGAGGTACCTTCAGAACATGGGTAAGAATATTCAGAGGAGGAGGCAGATTGCTCTAGAATAAACAGTGTCATGAAGAATTGAGCAGGCAGAAGGTCTAGAATAAACTCTTTTGACAGAGGAATGTTCCATGGTACTCTGAGGTATTTTTCTTTTGGACTCATCCCACAGAGGAACACTGAGTGAGACTCATGGGAAGATGTACAGGAAGTGCCTGGAGTTTGACCTTCCTCTTTCACTTTGGGGCCAGATTCTTTGAGTCCTGAATTTATCCCTGCATCCTTGAACAATAAGATTGGGGGTACTAGTGGCTGGTATACATAGCATGGGTCTGTGTCTAGGTCATTCTTGGGATCCTTTACCAACTCTTCACTCTTTCAGCTGTCCACTCTCATCTCTCCCACATCCCTCCAAAGAGTTTTTCCTTTGAGTATGGGACCACCAGAGGATGAGAAGGCACAAGGAGTGAAGCAATCTGCTCCCTCTTCTGCCCCTACACATCATGATCAGGAGACGAATAATTTTTCTCTGCTAACAAAGCACTCCACCAAAAAATGCTGACATGAACCTATAATAGTTCCATTTTCTTTCTATTTTTTCAACATTTAAAGAAAACCTTGAGAACTTAGCCATTATGTTTGGACCTGAGCACTGTCCTCAATCCCAGGGATTTCCTTAAACCCATTCCCTACCCTGTTTCCAACTTTTCTACTGTTGCTTCTCCTTCTCTACCCACAGTATCCCCTCTCCCTACGTTTCCCCTTCATCACCCCACACTCCCTAGCACAACCTTTTGGTAACACACACAGCCGCCCCACTTAGACATGGCCCCATTGTCCTCTCATCTAGCTCTTCCAGGCTGAGAAGCTGGCTTCCAATTCCCATGTCTTTACCTAGAAACAGAAATTGTTGACTCCAACTTGGAACAAATATGCTCCTATGCAACTGAGGCACTAAGGGGCACAGAGTGCTCCGCAGTCCTCTCAGTCAAAGAGTCTTCTGACCCACAACTTCCCAGAAAATTATTTCTCCTAGCCTCTCAACCCCAAATCTGTTTTATACCTGAGATAAGGCTTCTCTAGTGCGAACTACTGCCCAGAGCAGAGACACCTGTTCCTTCCAGATGTGCAAGGTTCTCAGAGTCTTTTACCTCTCTGTAGAGAAGGGGATTCAAATAAAGTAAAGGCCATCGAGATGGACAGGCCACATATAAATGTTCACCCATTGCACTAGTATTTCAGAAACAATCTCTGCTTGATCTTGGAAGTTGTCTTGAGTGAGATCTCACAGAGGCACGAGCTGTGAAAGATGAGAGAGACCTGGCAGGATCCTGGATCCCCCTCTGTCTACTCTGTCAGGGACACACACAGACTGAGGATTTTGGGGAATAGGGCACTCAATTAATGCCACAGAATGTGTTGCACTACTGGGCTAAGACTCTTATTCCTTATAGGTGCTCCCTCTTCTCCTCCCTACAAAGCAGGAGGCCCTTTTTAGGGTCATTATTTCAGTGTCCAAGAGGCAAATAGATGACAGGTGAAGTCAGTTTAGGGAGAGATGGGAAGGAGAGTGTGATTCTGAGTCCCTGAGAAGAGCTATCTGAGAGAGGAAGAAGTGATGATCCCACTCTCCTGGCTGTGTGTCATGGCCCATATCCAGGCTCTGATGGTTCCAGGGGAAGTCAAAATGCTAATAGCCAAGCCCTGCCCCATCCACATTCCCCAGGCAGAAACTGTCTAACTATCTGCTTCCTCTGGTCAGAAATCTGGACCTGTACATCCCCAAACTCAACCTGACTGGCTCCTATGACCTTATAGAGATCCTGAGGATTATGGACATTATGAACATGAGTAAAGACAGCAAGAATTTTTGTGACGACTGTGATTTCCAAGAGCCATTACCTAAGGTAGCTATCTCCATTATCCTTCACACTCTGTTCCTTCAAATCCTCACTGATAGTGATGGGAAACCCCATAGAGCACTTTCCTGAGTTAATCTATAGGTCCTGGCCTTCAAACCCCTGATCTTCCCTAAGCCCAAAGTTCACACTAGGTTTACTGGGGCTCAGAAGATAAGAAGACCAATAGTTACTAGCAGACTGGAGGCTGGAAAGCTGCAGCCTTGGAATCTCCCAGTGCCTTCAGGGAGACCAGAAAAAAAAAGTGGCCAGGAGGGAAGTCCTGAAAATTGGGTAGAGAGTGGAAGCATCTAATAGAGTTCCATTGTACCATGCCCATTGCTTTATGTCTCCAGCTCTATTCTCATTTATTCATTTATTCCAACACATAGCATGCAGGACACTGGGGGATGCCTCCATGGCTCCAACCTTACCTACCTGTGAAACCTGGCATTTCAGTAGGTGATAAAACTAGAGGAGGGACCAGCACAAATAGTTAGGGATAGTGGTCACCTCCCACTTATAAAGAAATGTGAAACCTGATGTAACCTGTTATGTAGAAGAGACTCAGTCAGCTCCTCCTTTTTCTACTGAGAGTTCTGCTGCTTCTAGGAGGATTATATAGAACAAAAAGGTCTCTGCTGACTTGCGGTTGGACTCGGGTCTTATCCCCAGCACTTGTGGCATGTTTTTAGCCTCAAGTTCAAGTCAGTGATCTGGTCCCATAAGGCCATTGCTGTGGCACACAAGCCCCACTTCAGAGACAGAGGACTAATTAGCCACTCTGAAATCTTTCCAGACTTTACATACCAGCTCCCCAGATAGTGCTGACACCCAGGGCCTTCTCTTTTTCCTTTCACCTAAACATTTTCAGAGAGACCACCTCTCCTAGATCACAAGACCCTTATTTACTTCTTTATAGAGGGGCAATGTGCTGTGTCTCCCTTGAACACAGGGAGGTGGATGAAATGGAAATGACAAGTTTCAGTTCCTGCCTTGAAAGTCTAAATTTCACCTTTATCCCCTCTCTCAGGAAGCACTTAAGAAACTTCCCAGGCTCTGACAGTAGACAGTCCTCTTCTCCTGGTACTGTCATATAGGAGAGAATCCAATGGTACCTCCCTGAGTCCTAGCTTTACTATTCATCAATGTAGGGGGGAGAACAAGTGTAGAATATTTTTGCACAACAGGAGTTCATGTTCTGTCCCTTCTTTTATACCCAACAGTTGAGTCACTACGCCAAAGTAAAATTCAGTGAGGAAGGCAAAGTACCAGCTGTCCCTCAAGTTTTGACCCCAGCAGCAACCGACAAGTATCTCCCAGTTCGCTTCAATCGTCCCTTCATTGCCATGATCTTCGACCATACCTCATGGAGCAGCCTTTTCCTGGGCAAGGTGGTGAATCCATTGAAACACATTAATATGACTAGGTGCCAAGAGAGCCACTGAATCTGTACCCTGACAGGTTCCTTCTGGGCATGTGAGGCTCTCTAATCTTCTCTAGCTTCTCTCCTTGTAATAAATAACTGTTGTTATTATGACTGATCATTGTTATGACTGACGTCAGGAAGGGACATCTTGAAGACTGGGCACACGACCCAACATTAGTGGGCATCCTACTCCTCCTAGTCATTAAATGTGGGTCAGTGTTGTGGCGCATTTGTTTTGGGGTTTTAAGTTTTTGGGTTTGGGGACATACCTGGCAGCACTCATAGGTTACTCCTGGTTCTGTGCTCCAAAATCATTTCTGGGAGCTTCAGGGGACCACATGGGACCATATTGAACCATAGTTGGCTGTATGCAAAGCAAATGCCCTACTTGCTTTGCTACTGCTCTATCCCTTGACCCAAGTATTATTAGGAAACCTTTTTAAGTTTAACATTAATATACAAAGTTATTGATAGTTGAATTTTAGTCATGTAGTATTTCAACACTAAGTCCAGCACCAGCGTCAAATCCCATCACCAATGCTCCCATACTCCATCATCCTCACCACCCTCAATCAAACTCCCCCACCTCTGTCTGTCGACTTGGTTAAAGTTCCATAATTTCAGCTTAGATCTCATGTTTTCAGTGTAGCTAAATATGCTCTTTTAATATAGAACTATACAACTCTCCCATCTTTCGAATATAGCCAATGCCAAGACCCCTGTCAACCCATTACTTCGTGTTCTCATCTTCTTCTTTAAAAACTTGATGAAATTAATTTCTAAATAAAAACATAAACAAAAAATCATAGAAGCCAAAATAAAACAGAAGGCAAAACATTGCAATAGGGGTCGGGCGGTGGCGCTGGATGTAAGGTGCATGCCTTGCGTGCACTAGCCTAGGACAGAACACAGTTCAATCCCCCGGTTCCCATATAGTCCCACAAGCCAGGAGCGAATTCTTAGTGCATATCCAGGAGTAACCCGTGAGTGTCACTGGGTGTGACCCCCTCCAAAAAAAAACATTGCAAGAGATAAGTATAAATTATAGATGATACATAGAGAGATATATAGATAGATTTATAGGAATATAGGGACATAGACACATTTAAGTGGGTAGGTACATTTATTAATATAAATATGTATGTAGAAAAATTTACATACAAAGACAGATATATGCACATGTAGATATTTAGACATAAGCATAGATATACAGACACATAAAAAGTATATAGGTAAGTAGGAGAGTATATAGTAAGTATAGGAAAGTATAGGAAAATATATATAGAGAGAGTATATAGGAAGTATAGGAAAGTATATAGTAAGTAGGAGGACTAATAAATATATAGGTAGATGGATAACAGGTTGTAAGATATGGCTTTATCAGAGATTAGAGGATAGTTCCTTACATAGGCATACTCATTTCTATATAAATGTCAGCATAAACACACATAGCTAATTCTAAGTATGTATATAATAGCTGTAATAATATAAAAATGTAAAGATTTAGGAATATATACCTGAATACTAAAGCCATCATTTTACTTAATTAAAATGACTTAAGTGTATTTATATGCAGGTCAAAATCAACACAAGTTTGTTTACTTGCTTGTAAAATCACTACATGCGCTCTATCTCCAAGCCCAGTAGAACGTGTCTGAATGAGGGTCACACAAGAAATAATCCAGATCAGGCGAAGGGTGAAACACATGTAATCTGGCAGTCTTCTACCTAGATCTCCCCATATACTTCCATGAAATTCAAATCACCCCACAGGTAGAAACACTGACCTCAGCCAGGGCAGGGTGGCTTGAACCAATTATAAAACTTCTGTGCTTTCCTCCAATACCTCACTAAGTTTTTGCTATCACCAAGCTAAGGATCTGCACAGCCCCATCATGACACAGAGCTTCCGTGACTTGTTTGATGCCACTAAGGCTGCTCTGAACCCAGAGGTTATGTTTTCCACGACTCTGTGATACTACATGAAAGTATTTCCTCCACAGGGGCTCCTAGAAGGGTGGCAGAGTCGATACACATAAAACCCCAGAATGGTACCCCACGGGGCCTCTCATTCCCCACTATACCCTACAGAGCCAAGTCAGAAAGCAGTACTTTCAGAACAGTTTAGGGAGCACATGTAAAACAGGAATGGCAGGTAGGAAGGGAGATGAATGAAGCAAGACTTGAAGTCCTGCTGGCTTGGGACAAGGGGGACACTTGGGGAAATGAGGTGATTTTTAGACCAGAGGCTGCCCAATTGTTGAGCCTGCATGAGTGTCAGAGCTGTAGGACATGGAGTCAGGCAGTTTCCCTGCCCTGTACAGTGAGAAGCAGACCCCACTCTAGCTCAAGGCCAGCCTCTGAGATTTCCAGTTAACCTACCAGTCCACATCCATGTCTGCACATATAGATGAATAGATATTTGGAGCTTGACTCAACAATACTTGAAATGTTAAATCTCCTGTTTACCTCTAAGAACTTCTACAGAGGTTTTCTAAGAATGTGCCATTTTATTTCTAGCAAAGTTGTCAATTTTCAGTTGGGCTGAGAGTTCATTGTCTCTCTTCTTCACTGAAGAGCTTCAGCACTGATTAAAGGATCATGTTGGTCTGACTTATGGGTATTCTGAGGGTTACAATATGGGAAGGAGCTTCTTGCAAGGCCTCTAGATATATCTTCTTTTTTGTTTTGTTTTGTTTTGGTTTGATTTTTCAGGCCACACCTGTTTGATGCTCAGGGGTTACTCCTGACTAAGAACTCAGAAATTGTCCCTGGCTTGGGGGGACCATCTGGGACGCATGGGATCAATCCACGGTCCTTCCTTGGCTAGCACTTGCAAGTCAGACACCTTACCTCTAGCGCCACCTCACCATTCCCTAGATATATCTTCTAAAGCCATTTGAACTATACTCTGAAGTGGCCAGATCCCAATGTCTGCTCTCTCCAGAAGACCTCCTGCTTTTTACAACCCTAATTTTTCTAACACAAAACTTGTTATCACTAAGGGCGACTACATTTAAGTGGAAGGTTGTAATTTTTTTTAATTTCTCTTTAAGAATGTTTTTAAGGGGCCCGGGAGATAGCATGGAGGTAAGGCATTTGTCTTTCATGCAAAAGGTCATCGGTTCGAATTCTGGTGCCCCATATGGTCCCCCGTGCCTGCCACGA
The DNA here is from genome assembly GCA_004027635.1 of Crocidura indochinensis. Lineage (NCBI taxonomy): Eukaryota > Metazoa > Chordata > Mammalia > Eulipotyphla > Soricidae > Crocidura > Crocidura indochinensis. Next base: position 10,057 of record PVKC010034649.1, read on the forward strand.
GCAATTTCTGAGCATGGAGCTAGGAGTAACCCCTGAGCACTGCCGGGTGTGACCCAAAAACAAAAAAAAAGGAATGTTTTTAACCCATTTTACCATGAATTTTATGAAAATAAAAATTATGCCATTTTTCTCTCTTTAGATAGTGGGAATAGTCAAACCATGACCACATCCAATCAGAAAGGTCTCAGGCCATGAATCAATGGCTGGAGTATGTGCTTACTACCCATGTGTGGCTGGACGTACAATCTCTACCACTGCAGTCTCTACAAACCCTACCAGGAGCGACCTTAGACAACCAAATCATAAGTGGTCTTTGAGTACCACAAGGTGAAGTCCCCGAATTAAGACCTCGTAGTGCTTCATATGGACTCACTGACAATCTAACACCAGTTGACCTTCATGAGACTGGAACCACTCTCATCCAGCACCCCTTCTTTCTACCTCACTTTCCTAGACAACCATAGATAAAATCTCGCTCCAACAGAAGAGTAATTTGAGTTTTGAAACCAAATTCTACCAGCTACTCTGGTATGGACCTGAGAATTTTTTAACTTTTTGAATTTTTAACCAGGGTTTTTTTTTTTTTTTTTTTGCGGGGTGGGAATCAAAAAAGAAAAAAACAAATCCTAAAGGTCTTTAAAACAGAAAGTTGTTCTCTCTTAAAATACTGCCGTTTCAAGCAGGAGAGACAGCATGAAGGTAAGGTGTTTGCCTTGCATGCAGAAGGAAGGTGGTTAAAATCACGGCATCCCATATGGACCCTCGAGCCTGTCTGAATGATTATGAGCCTGCCTGAGCGATTTCTGAGCATAGAGAGCCAAGAGTAACTCTTCAGCCCTACTGGGTGTGACCCAAATAAACAACAGCAGCAAAAATGCTGCCGTTTCTGCATTAGCTATCACTCCCTCTACATATACCTACACTTAAGTGCATCAGTCATCACTACCACAGTATTGGAGGTTGAGAGATGTGAAATCAGCTACTTCCAACAAGGCAAGTACAGGTTAAGGCCATATGATGAGTATTTTCCTATTGTTACCAAGTAAATGAAAAGAAACCTGTGTGCTTTATGATAGCATCACCCTGGTCCTTAAAAACACTCTGGAGAAATCTGACTCTATCACCAGGCAAGATCACCATGTCAGAGGAATCTTGGGTTGAGGGTGGAGACAATGAACAGACCCACAACCAACTTTCCTCAGAGACCCTAGGATCCCACTGATCAAGGAGATGAGTGCTGGGGGATTCAGTTGCTGATCCTTTGCTATGTCTGGTGTGCTGAGTGGTAGATGCAGTCATATGCCTGGATATTGACTTGGAGCTACTTCTGACAAAAATCAACTTGCAATGAATTAATTTATTCCTTTTTATTGTTTTGAGGACAACAGTGAGCAATACTCAAGCGTTAGATTGAGCTCTATGCTGAGGACGTGACTCCTGGCATAGTTCTGGAGACTATGTCATGCTGGGCAATAAACCCTTATGCCAAATAAATATGCGCTCAGTCTGTTGAATCTCTCTAGCTCCTCAAGCTGGTTTCAATACATATTACTAAAGCCAAACTTCCCTCCCATTCAGGCTAATAATTTTTGTGCCTTTCATGATTCTCAGAGGCTTGGTGGGCTCTGTGTGATTTCCCAGGGTGATGGCTTTGCTTTTACTTTATTTTTATCTATAAAAATGTGGTTCTGGGGATGAAACTCAGGCCTGGAACATGCCTTAAGATATTTCCTTGGTCATAGAAGATAAATCAAGACTCCAAGTCCACTCTATAGATGAAACTCAAAACTAGAGTGATTGAAACTTTGCATGGGAAAGAGAAAGCAATAAAAAAGCCTGTGAAAGAAAACATACCAACACATGTTTCATAGCATTGAAATGGGTAACACGAATTCCTTCTTTAGTTGTCATGAAAGAATAAAAAACAAGTTTTCTCCCACTGGGAATGTGAGTTATATTCAACAAAAGATTCCACAAAGTAATGTAAAGGTAATGATTGTAAACTAAAAATTTAAAAATGTTATTTTTCTATACAGTTTGACCTCTTACTGGCCCAACCAACTAAGCAAATAAAATCATCTAATAGAATCTTCTGCTTAATATCACTTTAATATCCACATCTCAAAAGATGGTTAACCAAGTGTTAATTATTCATCTATTTCATGAGTCCTTAGAGCAGTGCTAAATAGAACTACAATGTGATTGATATTGCAATGCACCCAACAGAATGGTTAAAATGCACGAACAAATAATGCCAAGTAATTACAAGAGTTTTGGGTTGTGACTGAGAGTTGAAAATGTTATGATCACTAGGGAATTTGTTAGCATCTCTACTAAAGCATCTCTACTATGATCCAGCAGTTTGTTCTACTTTTTTAAATTTATTTAAAGGAAATACATCACATAGTTGACAAATTGATTATAATCCATTTGTTTCAGGAAGAGCAAAGGCAAAGTTATTTAAAACTAGAAAAACTTACGAGATAGAAGAGAAATAAAAGGCTCAGTAGCAAGTATATTTGTGGAAATCATTGAATCACCCTAGCACAAGATTTAATAAGTTCTACTTCTTCCTCCTCGTCCTCCTCGTCTTCTTCTTCTTCTTCTTCTTCTTCTTCTTCTTTTTTTCTTCTTCTTCTTCTTCTTCTTCTTCTTCTTCTTCTTCTTCTTCTTTTTTCTTCTTCTCCTTCTTCTTTTCTTCTTCTTCTCCTTTTCTTCTTCTTCTCCTTATCTTCATCTTCTTCTTCTCCTTCTTCTTCTTCTTCTTCTTCTCCTTCTTCTTCTTCATCATCTTCTTCTTCTCCTTCTCCTTTTTCTTCATCATCATCATCATCATCATCTTCTTCTTCTTCTTCTTCGGATAAGAGTTAAAAAAACACAGCAATAACAATGTTAGAGTGGCACTTGTTGTTTACATAGGCACAGCAAACAATGGGGGACATGGAAAGGAAAAGCCTTGGTCTAAATACAAGGAGAACTTACCCCTGAAGTTTTCTGGCATAAGACCAATTCTGGGTTCCAGGCATTACTAGGCTGTCCAACCCATGTCATTGTCTGTCCTGTCAATAAAACTTCCCACTACCCCACTGTTGGTGTCAGGTTTCTTTAGTTAAAGATCCTGGAATCTATGCATATCCTACAGCAAAGTCAGGATGATGTAGTGCATCCTCTAGTTTCACATCATAACTGGAGGTCAATGCTGATAGTCCTACCCTGAAAGCAGATAGTTGTTGTTGTTATGTCTTCTGGGTGTTGAGAGAACTCTATTTGAAGTAGGTCGATGCTGGGGGAGCAGTAGGGTCTTCCCTGGTAGAGGATTTCTCCCCAGTGATGTTTTAGACAACAGTGGTTGTTTCATAGCTAGTATCATGGTTCAGAGTTGAATGGACAATGCCTGTTCTTCTAGGGCCGAGACAGGACATTATGACGATGTTCAGAGTGCAAGGTCCCATCAGCAGTTTTTTTCTTGGCCATTCCTTGTTGTGTATAAATTCTTCACTAATCAATGGTCTGAATAGATATTTTTGTCACAAATTCCACTGTTTGGGTTCAGGATTTAGCGCAAGCATACCTAAGAGATACTTCTATTCTCATCTGAAATCACTCAGGAATGGTCAGTGGATGACTAGACCGAAGGAGCCAAGGTGGCCTCCCTCAC
>PVKC010034650.1:0-13644 GCA_004027635.1 Crocidura indochinensis
ACTGTATTTGCCTGCGTATAAGACGACTTTTGAAACGAAAAGAAGGCAACCGAAAATTGGAAGTCCTCTTATACGCCGAGTATATCCCAAAAAACATCTTATGCCGCTAAACGAAAATCATCTGGATATTGGCACGAAAGGAATTTTCCAACTGATCCTGCACCAATCACTGCAAGGCTGCTTGGACCGCCTCTCTAACTCAGCCAATCCAAGCATACTTTTATGCATGCAAATTAGACAATGTTCTGGACCCGAATGTACACTGTCAAAAGCCTGCTCAAATGGGCCAGAGTCAGAGAGGAATCTATTACAGTATACTATTTGAACCTTTGCTTGTTGTGATTGGCTCACTGTGGTACATACAGTTGCAGCACAGGAACGTTCTGTTTGAATCAGTGAATATAGGCCTAAACCTATGTTTTAACTGTAAAATTAGGGGGTCGTCTTATACGCTGGCAAATACAGTACATCGAGGGCAAGGTCCCTACTCAATGTATCATTTCTCTAGGCCTTAAAGTTATTAATAAAGTGCATTTATTGTGATCAGAGTGATGTATTCTACATATAAATATATGCTGATAGTCTATTGATATATAATCATATATACACAATTTACTTATTTATTAAATATGTGTATATATTTATTAAAATACATATACATTATATTGTATATTTATTTATTTATACATTTATAAAATATACTCCGATTGGTTTGTTTCTCTAGAGTATCTTGACATAAAGTATTATGTAGAGAAATACTCTAGTTTATATAGGCAATGGACAACTTAGCAAATACAAATCCTATTTGTCAGTGGGTATCAGTGTTCATTCGGTAAATTAATAAACATACAGTTAGTTTCAAGATGTTATAAAATAAAGATTAAAAAAAGGAAAGTCATACACTCTAGGATTTTATAATGTAGGAACAAAAATAATTTTTCTAACTGTTCTGTCATTTAATTACAAATTACTTTAATCTTTATTTGGGAAATCATGTGTAATTACTTAATAGTTATTTTATTTGCTATCTTTGAATTGGAAGGTCTTAGACAAGTTCAAGGGAAAATTTCTGCTTTACAAGTCGATGATGAGCAAGCTTTCCCCAGATCAAACCATGAAGACTCGGAGAAAAAAATTGCAGGAAATTTGTTATTCCATTTAGAGAAAAATACAAAAGAAAAAACAAAGAAGGATACTCAGATGACAGAAATTATCATAGCACAGAGAAAGAGGCACTGAAAAATATGAGGAAGAAAAGTCAAATGTAAAATATACAAAATGTAAGATCTATTAGACAAAGTAATTCAAATATGAACTCTGACAGTGAAGAAACTAATAACAAACGCCTTGGAGATAAGAGGCTTCCTTTTATGGATTAGAATTTTAGATACTATTCAACTACTGCTGTAGCAATAGCAATGTAACAATAGCTATAGATAAAGGACATATGAGATCTCTACTTAAGTAATTGTTGACCTATTGCAAATGAAGCTTCTGAATTTAAGAGGATGTCAACTGAATTAAATTTTATTTTTTGCTCATTTTGGTTGTTTTTAACCTACATAGATCCCAGTACATATAAATACACAATAAATAAATATTTCAATACAGCTAAATGTAATATGCAAACAAAACAGATTTTGAAGGAAGGATATTATTTTAAGTCCCAAAGTGCAACAAATAATGAAAACAATGCATTAATTCAAAGGAAACATTTTAATTCCCAGAATGGTTCATATATGAGATAAAACATTTCATCATTCTAGGCACATTAATTACAAAACATATGCATATATTGTTACTTTTTTCACATTTTAGTGTAGTGATATAGTTCTTAAATAGTGTACATATTGTTGAATTTAGTTTTTTTCATTTTGATATACTTTGAAGACCCTGAGATGTATAAATTTTATCTATTTTATAGACAGAATTTTACCTGATTAATCTGGTATACAGACTTACCAAAACATTTTTTATCTAAAGAAGGCTAATAAAATATCTTTCTGTATAAATGTGATGCATATCAAACATATCAATGTGATTATTTTCATTCTTCAATATTTGATTTTATTCAATGTTGGATACCCTCAGTGTAAACTCTCATGTCTATGTTCACTCTTGAAATTTTATACTTGTCTTTGTATGTATATGTGTTAGTTTTTAGATCATAATATATGTAAGAATCACAAGGTTAATCTGACATTCTGAACAAGAAAAACTGAATAGACTTCAATATTATTTTCGTTTGAAAGCTATTTTATATGAAACCTTTCATACAGTTAAAGAATTACTTTAAATATATCTAATATATAGTTTTATTCTTGTCATATTCTGTTAATATCATCTTACATCTCTATAAAGTCACACACATAAACTGTGTGTTTTTGTTTTGTCTTGGGGTCTCACCCAGCAGCCTTCAGTGGCTATTCCTTGCTCTGCGCTCAGAAATCTCCCCTGGTAGGCTCCAAGGACCACATGCTGAGCATCGAACTGAAGTCTGTCAGGATTTGAAACATGCAAGGCAAATGCCCTACTGTTGTGCTAACCCTCTTTCCCTGTTTAATAAAAATTTTACCATCTTTATGAAGTAGCAATATTTAACCTTAGAGAAAATGTAGCTTTATTGTTCTATGACCAATGGTAGTACAAATGAAAACAAGGCTGTCTTGAGAAAACTGTATGAATAAAACTTTTTGCTATCCTTATGAAGAAAAAATATGACCATGAAAAATGGTTTTCTATTTATAGAAAGGAAAATAATAGATAATATTACTTGATATTTTGAATGAATATGATAATTTAAGTTTAAATAGAATAGAATCATTCAATTAAAATACCCATGGTAGAAATGAGTAATCTATCAGGTAAGAATTTAAAATATCATGAACTATAAATCTTAATAGTCTAGTTACAATTAAGTTTATTAATTAAAGAGAACAAAAGTCAATAATTTTTGAAATTTGTATAGGTTGATTTCATACATTTAAGATGGAAATACAAGATTAACTAGTCTTTGTTTCTCCAATTTTGAAAAAAGATCCAATAAAAATTTTAGATACTCAAGAAAAACTCAATGCCCTTAAATATTTCACTAAGTAGACATTTGGGAGAAATTTAATCATGAAAGTTATATTAAATTTTACTTTAAAATTCAAACATTTTTATTTCCACCCAAACAAAAAGTATTTCTCTTGTGCTGAATCATAAAGAAATTTACTACCATAGAATATGACAAAACACTAGATTACATCATTACTCAAAGTTGCAAGAAAGTGAGGATGCATAAAATTAGCAAGGTAAATAAATCTTTTTAATTGGAAATTTGTCATGAACTAGAAGTTTTTAATAGGGAGAGGACAAGTGCCAATATAGCTATAAAGGACTGGGGCATAGCAGTTTTCTTTCTTTCCATATCAAGGGGCACATACAGCTGCTAATTACTCTGTCACTAGGTGTAACTAATGCTCATCATGATTGTGAGATGCTGATTGCCTTTTGAGCCTCGCCTCAATGTCATGTCAAGCAAAATTACAGCAGCAATGTACCAAAACTAATTAGGTAATACTGACCTTAGCAGTGGGCAGTTCTCATCGATCTCTTCTCAAGCTTGTTAGAATTTTGAAAAATGAAAACAAAATAGAAAAATATTTCTGCTTGTTACGAGCCCTTTCACATCACCCATTCATTCCAAGTGACATGGAATTAATGAATCCTATATCAATGGGGGCAACATTCAGAAAAGAAATGAGGGGAAAATCCTTTGAGACAGAGTTCTAATTACATCTCTATCTTAGTCAGTTTAGGCTGCTATAACAAAATATCATAGAGTGGGTGACTTAAATATTAAATATTTATTTCTCACAGTACAGGAGGTTGAAAAGACTTAGACAAAAGTTTTTGTATTACTAACTTCTCAGGATCTTCACTGTTAATATTGCCTCCTTGTTTTCAGATAGTCATTTTGCTGTGACTTCTTCTGGCAAGGACAGATCATCTCAGTTGACTTCTTCCAAGGGCACCAATGCAGTTCATGAGGTCTCCATCTTCTGGCCTAATTAACATCTAAGAATCCACCTTTAAATATTATTATATTGGGGATTAGGGATCAACATTTACATATGAGAGTGACACAAGAGTTTAGTTAACATGAGTAACACTCTTCATAAAAAATGTGTGCTGTCTAATTTTAAAAATATTTGATTCAGTGCCAAAGCAATAGTACAGGGCTAAGGTGTTTGATCCCCAGCACCTCATATAGCCCCTGAACCCTATCAGTATAATTCCTGAATTCACATCCAGGAGTAAACCCTGAACATCCTAGGTGTAGTATCCCCCAAATATATTTTATTCATAGAAATGAAATAAATATGGTAAAAGTGCTCCTTTTAAGAAGCTTTATTTATGACAGAGTAATTAAAATTTACTTATTAAAAGAAAAATTCACAAAGCAAACCAGTATTATGTTAATGTTTATTAAAATAATTTATATTAAATATTTAAAATATCTAATAATGAGGTCATCTCATAAGAGTAAATGAATAAGCATTGTTTCAGAATGATCTATTCTCTATATATCAATGACAAAGAAGTTCATTCATCATATATCACAAAATATGATAAAAGTTCAGGCATAATTTCTCTCTCATTTAGTGACATTTACAGAATTGAAAAATTCCTGGTATTTATTTTCTGAAATGAATTTTCTTCTTTCTCTTATTTAGATTTTTATGTGACATCGGGCAGTTCTCAAGTATTACTTCTATCACTGTGCACAGAGATTACTCTTGGAAGTTTTTAGGGGATCATTTGAGGTATTGAGGACTCAAATTAGGGCTAGTAGCCTGAAGATCAACCAAGAGTGCCTTCATCTCTTTATTATCTCTCCAACTAAAAATATTTTCTTTCCTTTACTATTAATTTTTGAGATAAATTTTTGAAATCGCTGTTTTATTTTGAAATTGCTTTTATATAAATTTATAATCAATTAAAAATATCTTATAAATAAATGGAAAATCTAAAATATGAGAAAATACTAAAAATGTTGATATTTTTATATATGATATATATTACTTACAACCAAATGACATTCTACAATAGTGGAATATTTTTGAAGCACATTTAACTTTTAAGCCATAAAATATCAAAATTAAAGCAGAAAGTCATGTAGGAATATAACACAGAACACTATGCTTCTGAAAAAGTTTTCTTTTTTGTTATATAATAAAACATTGGACTCTGATAGCACACTCAAATCAAAACTCAAAGAGTGAAACAAAAGTTATTGCTAGAGAAATTCTAGTAGACCTAATACTGAATATATTTCTAAATATAACTCACTATTAATAATGATATATTTTAGAATATTAACAGCTTTAATGGTAATCAATGTGGAATGTTAATGAGAAAATATGTATAATATACATGTATTTCATAGATATTCTACATATGCATAAAGAATAATGATCTGTTTCTAAAAATTTAATGAAAAAAATATAGTAGAAAATTCATAATGTCTTTAAAAGAAAGATTTATGTATATACATAAAAACATGAACAAAATTAGGTCTATTGAACTGTAGAATTAAAATGGTCATATTAATACAGGCTATATAATTTATATTCATTGTTACATCCTTCTCACATTAATAATTGGTCAGAAGTTCTGATTGCTAATTTCTTTATCTTTGTGTTTGTTTTGTTTTAGGGTGATATATGCCTGTATTTAGGGTTTACTTTTGGAGGTACTCAGGAGACCATTGGGGTATCTGGAACCAAACTTGTGTCAGTTATGTGCAAGGTAAGCACCTTATTGACTAGTCTCTCCTCCCTCTTAATTGTCTTTTTATTTATTTATTTTTGGCTGAATGGTAAATCAGATTTATTCTGTGATCCTAAAATCTATGTCTGTGTAAACAGTCATGAACAGCTAAGAGTCACAAAGCAAAGCAGACTTGCTCTATGAATCATAAAATTTAATATGAGACTATAATAATTAAGATATTGAATGATTTATTTAAATTGAGATACAAAATCAAAGTATTAAAGTTACAAAAATATTTTCACAAACATGAAATTTCTGGCTATTATACCTTGATAAATAAATAATATTATAAGTGATTATTTCAGTAATAGAAACAAGTGAATAAATGGTCAGTAATTCTATAATCGAAATGGATACTTATTCCCACTTTCAGACTTCAAGGTTTCAGCGATCCCAGGTAAATTCTTGACCTATTCTAATAAAAATTAATGTTTTAAAATAATTTATATATACATACATAATTACTGTTTTTTGGGAAAATAATAAATTGATCAAGATCATTATTGGATACTGGAAAAAATACTGTCTGGCACATGCAGAATTAACTTAAAAAAATAAAATGTCATGGGGCCCTAGCGATAGCACAGTGATAGGGCATTTGCTTTTCATGTGGCCGATCCAGGTAGGACTGGTTCAATTCCAGCGTCCCATGTGGCCTTACTAGTTAAGAGTGATTTCTGAGCACATAGCCAGGAGTAACTCCTGAGTGTCACCAGAAGTCCAAAAACAATAAAACAAAAATAAATAAATAAATAAATAAAATAATATGTCTTATTATGTTACAGTAGATGAATTTATTAGTGTATAATTATAACAAGTATAATTTTAATTCAAATAGCTGAACCGGGGTCAGAGTGATAGCATGAAGATAAGGCATTTGCCTTGCATGCCAAAGGACAGTGGTTTTTATCCCAGCATCCCATATGGTTCCCTGAGCCTGCCAGGAGTGATTTCTGAGCGTAGAGCCTGGAGAAACCCCTGAGTGCTGCCAGGTGTGACCCAAAAAAACAAAACAAAGCAAAAAAATATCTGAGCCATGTTATAATCCTAGTTATTCTGCCAGCACAGGAATTATAGAAATTCAGATATAATTAATAAAAATAAATTTTTGAAGAAAATTAAAAGAAAATAATTTGGTTATGATTCATGGGAATCATAATGAATGACAATAAAACAATAACCTTCATTAAAATACACCTGATATTAAATACATACCATCGTTTATCATTTTATTTGCCTACCACTTCTTAAAATACCAGTAATTCTGTCTCTTAAAGTTATAATATATCTAAAATTATACGTGATTAAAAATTATTCAGTATGATTTTAAAAATATACTTCATAAGATTAAAGATTATCTTATTAAAATTATTTGGTGTTCTGATTTTGATTCATATATAATAAAATCAAATTTTGTTATAATTTTGTCTAATTTTTGACAAATTTTGTCAAGATTTGTTATAATTGATATAATTGTCTTTATTTTTTTCTTTTTATTGGTGATTATATCTCACAAATAAATATACTCCAACATATTTGCTCAATGAATTCTATAGTTATAATCTGAGTATAATAAATATAATATAAATACTATATTTACTCAATGACTAATATATAATCAATTTTGATTCATATAAAATAAAAAATTTCAAAGCTATAATTTTCAAAGCATTATGAAATATTAAAATAAAGAAAACAGCTAAAAATTTGAAAAAGAACAATAAGTGGCTGTTTGAATAAATAATAACATACATGCCACAAGTCCTGCTTATTTTCAAATACATGTTATATCTACTTGAAAATGCTTGAATTGCAAAAATTATCTGGAGAAGGAAAACTTTATTATGTGGAATGAAAGTAAATTTCTTAGATCTTAAATCATAAGAAACAAAACTAACATATTCAACATATTTTCATAGTTTAGTCTTCAGAGAATGACAAAAACAGAAAGACAATCATAATAATTAGGATATGTAGCAGATCAAACATTTATTAAAAAATCACACTTAATGGGGCCAGAGTGAACGCACATCTAGTAAGATGTTTGCCATGCACAGCCAAACCAGGTTCAATCCCAGACATGCCTGAACCTTCCAGGAATCATCTGAGTGCAGAATTAGGAATACCCCCTGAGTACTGTCAGGTGTGGGTGGTCCAAATACAAAAACCAAGAGACAAAAAATAAAACCCTGATTTCTTATACAAGTATATTGAAAGTTATGAAAAACAAATAAAAAATAAATAGGTTCAAAAGACAAATCAAGAGGCTGAGGTTTTTATATGGAGACAACAGCAATGCATTATTTCTTGAACCCTGTTAGGCAAAATCTGAGCACATTCAGAGTAACTATTGTACATGTTCCAAAATAGAAAATATAACAAAATAATAATATTAAGAAAACTAATAACAAATAAGTAGAGTAATATGTTTGGATATTTCTATTTGTGAGGTACAAAGAATCACAAATAAAACATCAGATTTTGAGACATAGAAAATTGTAACTATTATAATAAAATTATAAAATAGATGTAGTTTTTAGGAAATTGGTTATCTTTACACACTGCATTAAATGCCACTTTGAAAACTGAGACATTAAGAAAAATCCTATAATTGCACATTATCTTACTAAACTATTCTGATTCTAAGATTTTAGCCTGAGGGAATAATTAAATGGCATTCATAAAATATTAGTTGGATTATCAATTATACTGAAAAATGTACAATCTTTGAGAATAACATTGAACATATTCAGTGAATTGAAATGGTAAAAATTATCTATAGTTATATAAAGGCTAACTTTTATCATTCCTCACGATTATAAAATCAAAGTTTTAAGAGCAAATATGAATATTTAACATTTCATCGGTACTATGATAGTGTATATGTAAAAAGATATTATCATTTGGAGGGTAATATAGATAAATAAAAATACTGGTAGAAATATGAATAAAATTTTAATATGTTATTCTTTGAGAAATTGTTTTCATGATTATGATGTCTTTTAATAAGAAAAATTAATGACCCAATCTTTATTTTTCTATATAACTGCAATTTGCAAAATGCACAATAAATAATGAAAAGTATAGAAACTATTAGAATAGAGAATATCATTGACCTTCTGCTTATGGAAGAATAAACTGACCTTCTAGTAGAAAGAAAGACAACTACCATGTATTAACAAAGTAATCTTGCTAATATCTGCCAAAAATAGAATAGGAAATAAGCAGAGTCCTTACTGACCTTCTGGGTACTTATGACATAGTATACCTTTGAGTCTTCAAATAAAAACTGCAGTCTATTGTACCTGACAGCAAGGTTTGCACTTTCATTATGCATATAATACCTAATAGATCTTTTGAAATCATTACCTGTCAGGAGAGGAAAAGAAAGGCAGGGGAAAAACCTTGAAGAATAGAGATTGTCAAGGGTCAAAGTAAATGGTAATATATTTTAATAAGCAGTAAGCTCCACATTACTTCTGGGTGGTCTGTGATATCATAGATGGAACTTCCAAGTAACTTCTTACTGACCCAGATACAATTCCAAGATATCCCTTTATTCCTCAATTCCTATGTGATTTTTTAAAAAGGATAATGCCATTTTTGCCTTAAGTAATATATTATTGTGAATATTCTTTAGCAAGCAAAGCTTCAAATGTACTATTTCTTCTTTTTATTTTATCTGTGCTAGTAACATTGAAAAATAAGCTTATGTAAAAAATAATCTTATATGTGGCTTTTCCTTTTATTTAGAATGAATAGAAGAAGTAGAAGACAGAGAAACTTTCCAGTCAAGAAGGAATTTAGTATAGATTAAATTCTAGTTTTTCATTTCTTTTTTTTTGTTGTTGGGTTTTTGCACCATATTCAGTGTTGATAATGGACTATTCTAGTAGTGCCCAGGTACGATGTCATGTTTTCAACATTTAAGATATAAATAATGTCAGGACTATCTTGAAACCACAGAATAAACAGCATAATCAAATTTTAGTAGTTAATAATACAGTAAATATTTTTATTTAAGTTAAAGTGACTGCACTTTATAACAGTAAAACAGTGAATTCTTGGGCTCTTGGGTCTGAAGAAGTCTGGTTGTCAGAAAATGGAGAGATGATCATTACATGTTCTCTTACACATTCTATGCAACACCTAGTAAGATTCATCAGTGACCTCAACAAGCTGTTGCAAGTTAGAAGGCCACTGTCCTCGCACAAAGAACTTTTGGTAGAAGAAAGGTGATGGGTATGGCTGCTGACAAGCTGCTCAGTCCTTGGCTCTCTTCCATTTACCGCTTGCTTCTGTCCCACCTGAAGTCATCTTTGCCACTTTCAAACAGGGGCCATGTACACCAATGTCTGGTGAAGGGCACTGCAAACTCAGTCCACCACCAGTCATGGTGGGGCTAATGCAAGTAGGGTAGCTACATCTCAAACTAATGTCTCAAACTCACTCAAATCAATGTCAACTACATGTAAGCTACTATCATGGCTTTACCTCTTATATTAATAAACCATTAATTAATAGAGTTAATAAACCAAGTATAGAGAATTAATAGTATGGGGCCAGTGTGGTGCTGCTAGAGGTAAGGCCTTGCCAGTCCTAGCCGAGGACGGACCAAGGTTTGATCCCCCGCTGTCCCATATGGTCTCCCAAGCCAGGAGCAACTTCTGAGCGCATAGCCAGGAATAACTTCTGAGCATCACTGGGTGTGGCCCAAAAACCAAAAAAAAAAAAAAGAATTAATAGTTTATTAATAAATAAAGAAATAATAAATCAAGTCAGTCAGGGGAGAGTCATGGAGTCAATTTGCTTTTCTCCTCGTGGTATCTCTGAGTGCACCAAGCCAAAACTGCTTTTTCTTTATTCTCCCAGAATTAAATCCACCAAGGAAGGGGAGGGTAGGATGATGCAGGTGGGCTTTAAGCACTAGGTTTAAGAAAAAAAAGGAAGAAGTTAAAATATTTTTGATTGGGTTATTAGCTGGGCATCATCTTAAAGATATAGATATATAGAGGGAGACAGTATTTTAATTGCTATTTTATTGGTTTTTATTATTATTTTTATTTATTTTTGCTTAGTTTTAGATTTTATGTCACTTTGTGCATCAATAGACAATGACTCATATGTAACATATCCTGAGTTGACTCGTACTGCTCATCTTGGCAAATTATAAATAGCAATAGTCTATAAAATCAGGAAACTAGCAAGAATATAAACACAATTTAATAAAAATGATATGTCATGGTTATCAAAGAAAATTACTATCTGCACTTAGAAAGAAAACATTTTTTAAATACCCTTGAAAGGTATGAAGACAGATACAAGATTCTATCTACATATGCATGTATATGATCATGTTTATGTACTTATGTGCATTACATGTGTTTTCCAAGAAAGAAAAGAATATTAATTTCTAAATTCAAATATGGAAAAGAACTAATTTATGGGGACTCCCAAAGGCAGAAATTTTTAATAAGTTAGTTCAATTCCTCATACTAAAATGAAAAACATATATTTTTGCTAACCTTTAGGATATATTTTAAGCACAACCTTCCTGTTATTTTCAATGCTTTTTCAATTTAATATAGATTATACAAAATTTCAAAAGCTTAATTTTCTATGAAGTTATCTATTGTTAATTTATAATTAAATATGACTTCTTATTTATGCATAAAAGAAATAATCACAGCATATTTCTCAAAATAGTATAGCTTAAGACAGTAATATCAAAATTTCAATGAACTTCTTTAAAAATTAATATGATCCACCTACTGAAAATATTTTATGATGTGACTGGTTTTATTGTTGTATTTGTCTTGAGACTATTTTATTAATTTTAGTGAGCACAATTTCTACTCATTGGTCTACCATTAAGAAAGGAGGATGTGGGGCCAGAGAGATAGCATGGAGGTAAGGCGTTTGCCTTTCATGAGAAGGACAGTGGTTTGAATCCCTGCATCCCATATGGTCACCTGTGCCTGCCAGGGGTGATTTCTGGTCGTAAACCCAAAAACAAAAAATAAAAATAAAAAATAAATAAGAAATAAAAGAAATGAGGAGGCACTCCCAGTATGTTAAACAATATAAGACCAGCAGCCAAATGAAATACTTCTTTATTAACAAAAGCTCACATTTCCAATCTTCTAGCTGATATATAATAGAATGACTCTTATATTATAGAAATAAAGCAGAAAAATATCCTGACAAAAAGAATCTGTCCACCAGGAAATTTAAAATTCTATTTAACTGATAGCTTATTTGTAAAATTTAAAATTTTCCCTTAACTAGTCCTAGTTTAGCAGAAAGGTTGAAAGAAATTAGACTCTTTGTATTTGGGGAAAATTAAATTTTTATTTTATAATTTTGATTTATGAGGAAACCACCCAGTTATTGACAGATATTTATATGACTTTATTCACTCTCATTTAAAACTCTGATGTTTAGTACACATGATATAAGGATTTAAATAATATTGTAAGAATGTGGGGGCTGGAGTGATAGTACCTACCCTGGTTCTAGCCCTGGCACTCTGTACCTCTCTCTAGCCACTAAAAGTGCCCCCTGGGTATAGGAATAGAAGCAAGCTTTGAGTTATAGTGGTGTGCTTCTCTGCCAAAAATAAGTCTATCATAATGTCAAATTCAGAGTGGGATAGATAAATAGATAGATATAAATATTTTTGCTTTGGGGGGTCACACCCAGTGACGCTCAGGGATTATTCCTGGCTATGCACTCAAAGATCGCTCCTTGTTTGGGGGACCATATGGGAAGCCAGGGGTTAGAACTATGGTCCATCCAAGGTCAGCTCATGCAAGGCAAGGGTCCTACCGTTTCTGCCATTGCTCTGGCCCCAATGAGAATGTATCATTACTATTTTTTTTTTTTTTTTGGTTTTTGGGCCACACCCGGCTGTGCTCAGGGGTTTCTCCTGACTATCTGCTCAGAAATATCTCCTAGCAGGCACGGGGGACCATATGGGACACTGGGATTCGAATCAACCACCTTAGGTCCTGGATCGGCTACTTGCAAGGCAGATGCCGCTGTACTCTCTCTCAGGCCCCAATTATTACTAAATTTTATATCCTTTAATAACAAATGACTAGTTCAGGGTTTGAAAACATTTTATGAGGGTAAAATATTAATAATTTAAACTTGTTCATGAAGTAAGAAAGAACAAAGACATTATATAGCTAATAATATGATAATTTTATTGTAGTCATTTAAAAAGATAGTAAATAATATATTTTAGCTCACTAGTTAATAAGTGAAACATTTAAGCAAATCAATCCTGTAGCAATCATTGTCACCCCCTAAAACTGAATAATAAAAATGATAAAACAATTAAATAAATGAATCTCATTTCCCACTATTTAATTTTATAAAAGTAGTCTTAATTAAAATGAGGACTGACCTAGAAATTGCATTTATCACTACTATTATTTTCTTCAGAACAAAATTGTGTTCAAAAGAAGTAATTCTAGCTTTTTGATATATTTGTCTTTTAACAATCAATGAAATATTAAATGTTTAAGTCTCAATGAGAAAATTTTGACAAGAAAATAAGTGGTGTTGGCACAACTGGCGAGCCACTTGCAAAAAGTTGAACTTAGACCCCCAGCTAACACCATGTACGAAGATGAAATCCAAATGGATGAAAGACCTTGATATCAGACCTGAAACCATAAAATACATAGAACAACACGTAGGCAAAACACTCCAGGACATTGAGACTACAAGCATATTCAAGGAGGAAAATGCACTCTCCAAGCAGGTGAAAGCAGATATTAACAGGTGGGAGTATATTAAGCTGAGAAGCTTCTGCAC
>PVKC010034651.1:0-13674 GCA_004027635.1 Crocidura indochinensis
GTGTCAAATAAAAAATACTTTCTTGAAAGTCAGAAGCTTTTTCATCACTTTCCTAAAGTCATAAATTGAAGGGCTGACATCTTGATTTATCACATTGTGCACTTTTAATAGCCAACAAGTTCACTATTAAGTTTTAATCAACCTGCCTATTAAATTTCTTTCAAACGGCTTAGAGATACTTCAGCTTCCTTTAATAGCTAATTCATTCACACAGAATCTATTAATACAAATTTCAATGACATGTTTTCTCCATAGTACAGATTGAGTTATTGTTAGTTTAATACAAGTGAAATATTCTGGATACAAAGGTGTTGCCTCTATTTTAATATAAAGTTATTCAGAGCTTTAAAATTGAGAATCCTATAAATTGCCTGTTTTATTCTATTATTTTGTACTAATTGGTTTTATATATGTCTTCTTGACCACACATGTGAGTTTTCTATAATAAGTACTTCAAAGTCAATTTACTGAGTCATGTAATATACATATTTTCTTTCTTTTTGGTTTTTGGGTCACACCTGGCAGTGCTCAGGGGTTACTCCTGGCTCCATGCTCAGAAATTGCTCCTGGCAGGCACGGGGGACCATATGGGGCACCGGGATTCGAAATGATGACCTTTTGCATGAAAGGCAAACACCTTATCTCCATGCTATCTCCCGGGCCCACATATTTTCAATTTATTGTATAGTGTTAAATGCTGTCAAATGTGTTTCTACCAATTTAAATGTGCATGATCAGTGTATACTTTAAAAATTCTTACTAAGACTATATTAGAATTTTGAACAAGATATGATTGAACAAGATATGAACAAGATATTATATCTTTATTACTCATAATCTGAATTTTTTGTTTGTTTTTGGGTCATACCTGGCATTGCTCAGGGGTTACTCTTGGCTCTGCTCAGAAATCTCTCTTGGCAGCCCTGGGGGACCATATGGGATGCCGGGATTCGAACACCGTCCTTCTGCATGCAAGGCAAATGCCTTACCTTCCTGCTATCTCTCCAGCCCACAACATAATCTGAATTTTTTGGGATACCATCAAATGAGCCACATTACTTCATAGTCCATGAATTCTTATATTTTAGTTACTGATTTTTTTTAACATTGATAAGTTTTATATATTGATTATACGTGTAACCAGGCACTAAAATTTTCCTTGCTCATGTGTTGCGTATAGTTTTCAAAACCTTATGCTATACTTAAGAAGCTACAAATTTTGATAATTTGTGATTTCAAAATATATGAAATAATTGTTTGAAAAAATGCTCAATGAATTTATACTTCTGAGTAATTAATCATTAAAGTCACCACAAAAAAGTGCTCTAAAAATATGCACTTGATGGGGTCAGCAGGGTGGTGCCAGAGATAAGGTGTCTGCCTTGTCAGTGCTAGCCTAGGATGGACTGCAGTTCTATCCCACCTGCATCCCATAAGGTCCCCCAAGCCAGGAGCGACTTCTGAGTGCATAGCCAGGAGTAATCCTTGAGTGTCACCAGGTGTGGACCCCCCAAAAAATGCACTTCTGTGTGCTTTAACTTGGATGTTTTCAGCACATAACCATGTAGTCAAAATAAAAGAGATGAAATTTAAAATATTAGTTTCACTATACTGCTCATATAGTAAGTACATGGAAGTAATTCCTGAATGCAGAGCCAGGAGTAAATTATAGGCATTGCCAAAATAAAATCAAATTTAAAACAAATGAACAAACAAGAAACCTAAGAGTTCAGTACAGTTCAAACAAAAAAACATGTCTAAGAACAGGTAAAACAGCAACAAATCACAGTTCTTTTGAACTATTTATAGGCATTTAGCAAAAGAATATGCATTTTTATAAATCACATAAAAAGTAACACTCAATTTTCTCTAAATTAGATTATATCTTTATAATATCTAATGGCAGATGATTATAGTGACCTTTATTTGTAAGTCAGACATGGATCTTAAATTTTACTAAGTAAAGCAAACATCAGAATAAATGGGGGAAGAAAACTATTGAACAACTCAATTGACCAATTGTGAAGTCAGAATATATTTTATGAAAATTATATCTCCTGTTCTGTTACTTTCTAATAAAGTGCAAATTACATGACCTCACATGATAAATTTTGAATTCAAAATATAGAAGCTACACTTGAAAAAATATACCTGGTAAAAGTAAATATAAATTGTAATAGGGGATTATAGATAATGAGATTCCTGATAATGTTCTCTAGAGAAAGCTTACTTTGTTATATAATATTAGCTCTCTTTATTTAAGTTTTCAATTTTATTTAAAAAAATATATGTATCTACTTTTCCATATCAAGATTAGCAGTCTTTCTTCAATATGTATAATCCTTTCAAATCTTTCCTAAGTCAGTGATATTTTGAATATTTTTAAGTATGTATTAGGTAATTTATATAACTTTTTGAGGCAGCAACCCTCTTTCCTTATTAAAAACCATGAATTGAACCTATCATGAAAATTTTGGAATAACCTATTACATAGGGACTTTTAAATGGCATGCACACTATATATTTCATCTACGGGGCCTTCATATGCAGTTCAACAGAATTTACTTTAGAAGACATCACACAATTGTTGATAATAATAAAAATTACTTTTTTTTAACAAGTCATCTCTGATTCTTACATTTAGTCCCCTTCCATGTTTAATTTTTTGTGTATTTTAATCCAGTTTTATTCATTTTCAAAATAAAATACAATAATAAAGTATAAGACAATTACCAACTGGCTTTGCTCACTTGTAGAATAAAGATACAAAGCAAAACTACTGGTAGAAAACAACAAAACTACTTCATAAACAACTAGAGAGACATGGGGACTGGGAGGATTAACAGAGTGGTCATTGTGCATATGCTCACTGCTACTTAAACACATATTAAGTTAAGCTTTATCCCTAAATCTACCTAGAGCATTATATGTAAAAGCAATATAATATACAGAGAAAAACATCAACTCTAAATAGTATGGGATGCACTCTGGGAACATTGGTGGAGGGAGGTCAACACTACTAGTGGGATTGGCTTTAATACATTGTGTGTCTGAAGCCAACTATAAATAACTTTGTCAATTTTAATAAATATTAAAATCTTATTTTGCAACCGAAAATATTTTGGGCAATAATATGCAGTAATTTAGTAATTTATATTTATAATTTTATAAATTTTATTAGTAATTGGCTAATCTATCCTTGCATATATTTTTAGTATTTAAGGCCTCCCCCAATTAATATGCTCAATTCACACTGAAGTATTGTATTTAGAATAAAATTAAGTGAAGGAAAATATTTTAAGAAAAGTGAAGTATTGATAGTCATGCTATTTCAAATATGCCATCTAATCTTTTAAAAATGCAAAATATTAAAAAATGCTTTCCCCTTAATTTCCTTCAAACACCATAAAAATTTATAACAAGAAAATTAACATTTTATTTTCATGAGTAAATTTTAAAAGACATAATTTATTTAGAACTTAGAGTTTACTTTTACTTGCCATGTAAACTTGGATAAATGATCAGAAACTTAGTGTCTCTGTGAATATAAAGATTTTAAGTAATGAATAGTAAGCAGTGTAGGTAATATATTCTATACACATTCAAATAAAATAAAATCACAAATTGATCAAGAACTCAGTTATATTTTATTCAAATAGAGAAAGGAGTATAAGATTTATTTTAATTGCAGCTTTACACTGTGACATAAAACGTTTTTTGCTTTTATTTATATCTTTAGCAACATATGTGACACAACATATATATATCAGAACTAAAATAAAATGTTTCATAGCATTATATTAAGAATTGTTGAGGTATTTCCTGGTAGCTTTTTGGTTTATAATAAAGAGCTAAGAAAGAGTTCTAAGATTATGTTTGGCAATAAAATTAATCATAAAAATAAAAAAATGCTTAAAATTCTTTGTAAAAGAATATATGACAGCTAATATAATGATGATATAACAATAACAAATAATATTCATTTTTTACTATTGCATAACTGACTCTATCTAAGGGGCTGGTTGCTTTGAAGGATTCAGATCAAAGATGAAAATTAAATATAAGCCAGACTCACGGTTTAAACATTTTTTAACTTTGCCTTTTTTCATTTTCCATCCACTTTTGCAGCAATAGCTTTTCTCCCAATTGACAATAAACCAATACTAACATAGCTAATTTTCAATGCTAAATTCTTTTTTTTTGGGGGGGGGTCACACCCGGTGACGCTCAGGGGTTACTCCTAGCTATTCGCTCAGAGGTCGCTCCTGGCAGACACGGGGGTCCATATGGGGAACCAGGGGATCAAACCGCCGTCTGTCCTAGGTTAAGCGCAGGCACCTTACGTACAGTGCCACCGCCCAGCCCCCAACAATGCTAAATTCAATATGATAATTCTTCAATGTCCTTTAGCTAGTTTTCAGAAAATTAATTGCATTGTTTAATTATCTATACAGCATATCACATAAATAGCTGATTATATTTTCTATTGAAATTTTTCATAAATTTTCTGAAAACAGAAGATCTTAATTTATTGTCATTAAAAATCACATTTGTTTAATTGTATTTACAAAATAATACAGAAAACACTTTTGGCTTATTGAAATCCTATAACTAAAATGGTCAAAAAAAAGCTTAATATATACATAATGATGAATTTAAAAGTTTATGTCTGCCACAGAGTACTCATTATTTGCAATTATATAATTAAAATTTTTATACATAACAAAAGTAATTTATTTTAGGACAACTTTAATGTGTTTTCTATGCACGTACAATTAGGTACATCATTAACTTATTTTTCAAATTTTACAAATAGATGTCAGACTGTATTAAACTAGGGTTAACATGTACAACTAGTAATTTAAAAATCCTTCAGAATAAAAAGTTTGGGAATAAATGGCATATTATATGCAGATAAGTCAATGCTACTTAGCGACATTACAGAAACTCTGTGAACCACTATAAATGCTTCATCTCAATAGAGATAGCTCAGAAAAATATTAATTGTAGCTAAATGCCAGGTATTTCTCATTGGCATATTTCTTAAAAATAGGAAAAGCAAAAAAAAAATATATGCTCAATAGAATATTAACAGGGTGGCAGTCAATTTATTGTGAAGTTTTTCTGCCTCACTGATCACTCACCAGGGGAAGACAACACAGGTGTTGAGATGAATTTAAAATGATAATGAGTCACAGATCTTTGCTACACTGCATAACTGGTTATTTAACAGGACTCACTGAATCAAACAACTGTTCTAAGGTACTGAAGGATCGGTCTTGGAATAAAAGAGAAGACAGCATTTGCTTATGTTATTATCTAAATTGGAAGAAAAAATAGTTCACCTCTATTTCTTCAATGCTAAAATAGGGTTACAAATCAAAAATGGAAGCAGCAAAGAGGCAGTTGTAATTTGCATTTAAGTTCTCATTTAGAAGAAGCAATTTCGTTTTATTAGTTCATTACTTTTTGTTAATCTCAAGGGTGGCAGTATCTTAAGTAAATGATCATTTCAGGTATTTGGCATTCAGGTAATTATCTTATTTCTCACATCTATTACTTAAAAAATCAAAGGTAAGGAAACCTTTTGTAGTGGATAACAAAGTTTTCTATTTGATTAGTTGAGAGCAATGGTAAGGTCCGGTTTTCATTCATTAGAAAATATGAGTGAACTTCAGAATATACTACTACTACTAAATATGTTTCAGGCACTATTATAGGCAATTGATATAAATTGCCTTGCTTAGTACTCTTAAGGGCCCTCTAAAATGGTTGCTATCATATCACATTTTTGATGGGGGAACCACACCCGGTGGGGCTCAGGGGTTAGTTCTGGCTCTGCACTCAGAATGGCTCCTGGCAGGCCCTTAGATTCCAGAGATGGAACCATATAGGGCCGGCCACTAGCAAGGCAAACATCCTTCCTCTGTGCTAGCTCCCCAGCTCCACTATCCTATCTCTATCATAGACACAGATATTAAGAAATTTACCAAAGGGGCCAGAGAGTTAGCAAAGTGGTAGGGCACTTGCCTTGCACATGGCGATTCAGGATGGACCTTGATTCAATACCCGGAGTCACATATAGTCCCAGAGCCAGGAGTGATTTCTGAGCACATATCCAGAAGTAAATTCTGAGTGTCATTGCATGTGATCCAAAAAATTAAAAAAAATTTTTAAAAATGTTTACCAAAAACACTAGATTTAAATAAACTCCATTCTTAAATGGAAGTCATCTATTTGCAAATGTGTTTCATTTTATCTTTATCCTCTTTTATCCTCTGCACTACTGTGTTTCCCCCAAAATAAAACATCTTCCAAAAATAAGACCTATTTACAAGTTTTCTTCTAGGTGAAAGATAGGCATTCCCTGAAAATAAGGCCCCACCAGCCTTTGTCTCAGAATGAAAATAAATTTACTATAAACTGGTTCTTTTCTTAGATGATGCATGGAAAATATAACAAATAGAAGTAGGAGGGACATTGGACACTAAAAAATTAAATGATGAACAACCAATGGGTCAAAGAGGAAGTAGAAGAAGAAATGAAAAAAGATTTCTAGAAACAAATGATATAAAAATTGAACTACCAAACATATGGGATGCACTGAATGTGGTTTTAAGAAAAAAATATAACAGTACATGAGTTTCTTTAGTAAGCAAGAAAGGACTCACCTAACTAACTTTAACTGCATGCTTTAATAATCAATAAAGGATCAAAAAGAGAAGCACAAGTAGGCAGAAGGAAGAAACAATGAAACTTTAGAATGAAGCCGAATAAAACAAATAGCAAAAAATATCAATAACTTCAAGAACTGGTTCCTTTTTTTTAAAAAAATAAGGCAAACAATCAAAAAGTCTCACAAAGAAAGAAAGAGAACCCTATTAAATTAAATCAGAAATGAAAGGGGAGAATTTCCAACACACAGACATTTAAATGATCACCAGGAATTACTTTGAAAATCTTTATGCCATCAAGAGAAGAACCTAGAAGAAATGAATGGATTTTAAGATTCTTATAGTATCCCATTGCTGAAACAATAGGAAACTGAGAGCCTGAAAAAGTCTATCACTGAAATTAAAAGGATAATGAAAAGTCTCCCCAACACAGAAGCTCAGGCCCAGATAGGTTTTCAAGAAAGTTCTTGAAATCTTTAAAGATGAGCTAATTTCAATTCTTCTCAGGATCACTGAGAAAGTTAAAGAAATAGAAATCTTCCTAATGTCTATGATGTAAACATTGACTTGGTACCAAATAGAAACAGAAATACAACAAACAAACAAACAAATAAATAAATAAATGAGAAAACTAAAGTCATATCTCTGGTGAATGAAAATATAAAGATCTTCAGCACAATATTAACAAACTGAACCCAAAATTATATCATAAGATTGTACAACAGGACCAACTCCTGGATTTGCAAGAGTTTTACTATATGCAATTTAATCAACAGAGTACTTGATACATATATACATGTATATCATAAAATATAATATATATAAAATAATATAATATAAAATATAGCATATTATATATAATGAAAAAAACCTCTGATGATATCATTTGGTGAAGAGAAAGCATTTAATGAGATCCGATATACATTCATAATAAAATAAGCACTCAAATGAGACTAGAAGGTAATTTTCTAAACATAGTTAAGTCTGTTTACCATAAGACCACAGCAAACATTTACTCAATAGAGAAAAACTGAAAACCTTTTAAAAAATCAAGCACAAGACAAGATTGCCCACTCTCAGTACTACTACTCAATATAGTATTGGACATCCCTGCAATAGCAATTAAACACAAAAGAATATGAAAGCATCAGATAGGAAAAGAAGTCAGACTATCACTATTTGCAGATGACTTGATACTACATTGAGAAAACCTGAAATACTACAGAAAAAATATTTCAGAAAGAACCATCTTGTTTAGTAAATTGACAGGTTACAAAATTAATACACAAAACTCTAATCTTTTCTATTTGGAAACAATGAATTACATGAGAGTAAAAATTAAAAAGCAATCTCAAATTTTTCTCAGAAAACCAAGCACCCAAGAATCAGCTTAACAGTGTTGAAAGACTTATACAAAGAAAACTATAAAACATTACCAAAGAAATAAAAGAATAAAAAGAATAAAAATGAAAAGAATTAAAACCCTCAAAATGTCAGACTTGCCCAGTACACTATAGAGATTCAATGCAGTAACTCTAATAGCCTGGCATTTTAAAAATACATAGATAAAACACTATTGGATTTTATACAAAATAATCCCCACTATCCCAATAGTCAAAGGAATCTTAGGGGAAAAATGATGAGAGACTTACTTTTGCTCAACTTCAAAGTGTATAATTAGTGTAGTATTGGAATAAGCAAAGACACCTAGATCAATTAAATATAACTGAGAGTTCAAAGACAATTCCTTAGATATGTGTAGATTTAATCTTTGATAAAGGAGGAAAAATATAAAGAAAAGAAATCTTCAATAATTAGTGGTGGAAAACTGATTTGTTACATACAAAACGTGATTCCAGACCACTTTCTTACACTATGCATAAATGTCAAATAAAAATAGATCATAGAATTCAATATCATATGTGAATATATAGATGTTTTGAGTAAAACATTGGCAGAATACTCCATGATATTGAAATTAGAGGCAAACATTAATTCAATGATATTTACCAAGTAAACTAGAGCAAAAATAAACAAATGGCATTACATCAAACCTAGGAACTTCTGTATTGCAAAAGAATCAATGACCTAAACAAAAAGACACCAATCAGGAGAAAGTAATTACCCCCTATTCATCTCATAATCCGAGATATAAAAAAAGGTAGAACTTTATATAAAAAAATAATAGCAAGATCATAAAAAAATCTGAAAAGCTGAATAGAAACTTTCTCAAAAAAGACAAATAGTCAAAGCATGAAAAAATTTTTCAGCATATTTTATAATAAGGGAAATCCAAATCAAAACAATGAGATATCATCTCATGCTGGAGAGATTGGCACATGTTCAAACACAAAAATACAGTGTTGGTGTGGGAAAAATATGGGAGCTTCCTCTGCTAGTGGATATGTAGACAGGTCCAGTCTTTTTTTAATAAACATTATCAGTAATATTTAAAAAATGAAGAATTGAACTTTCACTATGCCCCTGCAAGCCCACTTCTTGGAATTTAACCCAAGAGCCCAAAAACTCTATTAAGAAAATACCTTTACATTCCTACATTCATTGCACCACTAATACCAATAGCCCAAGCCTGGAAACAACCCAAGAATCAAGAATAAAGATAAAGACACTATCATACATATTCACGATGGAATATTACTTGACGTAAGAAAAGATGGCATCATGCAATTTACTGCTATTGATATATCTGGAGAGTATCATGCTGAGTGAAGTTAGTCAAAAGAATAGGGACAGACACAAAATGATCTTTCTCATATGCAGGATATTAAGAAACAGAGTAAGAAAATAACAAATTCCCAAAGGAATCTTAAGGAAAAAAATTAAAAAACAAAAACAGAGAATGGGTCTTCAATAAGATGTTTACCAAAAAGAAGGGAATGAGGGGGTTGAATAGGCGAGGAACACTGGGACAATGGTGAAGACTGGTGGAAAGTGTGATTCTGGACTCTACTATAAATGAAACTCTATCTTCAAACATATTCCATAAAACAAAGCAATTAAAATATGAAAGAACCCTTTCAAAAATTAGATTAAAATATATACCATAGAGAATGTCACATTTATTTAAAATAAGTACAACAGAGTGTGTCAAGACTTATTTATATGACAAAAAACAAACAACTAAAGATGGCACTAATTTTTAGACTACTTTTTTCAGTTGTCAAAGATTTAAACCAAAGACAAAAAAAAATGATGGGAATATCCTATGCTTAAATCAGAAAGAGAAATGGGAGTTTAAATTTAAAAATAAATTGCTATCTGTAAGAAACCAGAATGAATGGGAAATTAGAATATATGAAGATGTACAATGTAGGACCTAAGGTTTTTAATAATAGCAACTATAATTACTGAATAAACAGTGGTGAATAATTATGTGGTTGAGGTGACTAGAGTGTTTCTCTGAAAAGATGAATCTTGGGTGCCACCTACCTAAATATGATACACACGCCTGAATGCAGGGAAGATAGGGCCCTGGGAAATAAGACAAGATTAAAGAAGGAAGTTAAAGACTATCTTCTGAGATAGAAAGAAATAAAATATTAAAGTAATCCACTCATCTAAGATATTTTAAAAATGAGAAGAGAATAAAATAAGAAGTTTGGGTTTATCAGAGTAGGAAATTAATATAGAAAATGAAGAAGATTATATTGATGTCTGTCAAGTAAAGTCATTGAGTGAAAGAAATAAATGCAACTTCTTAAACTAAGGAATTCCTGAATAGCCACTCAAAATTCAACTTAAGCATCCCCAATGTCATCCATAAGATATTTTACTGGTTATTGCAATGATTTTTGTACCTTTTATTGATAAGTTTATTTTTTTAAGTTTAATCTTAAGATATTTTAATATATATATATTGATTATTAAGTAGCAATTTTACTTAAATTCACTTTAAATTTATGTGGGCCTCCAATAATCAACATATTCCAAATTTAAAAAATTTTGAGAATAGAATTTAAAGGCCATACATGTTATGTGGTGTAACTGACCTTAAAGTTCTGTTAAAAAATGTTCATTAAAAATACTGGGGCAGGGGCCCGGGAGATAGCATGGAGGTAAGGCGTTTGCCTTTCATGCAAAAGGTCATCGGTTCGAATCCCGGTGCCCCATATGGTCCCCCGTGCCTGCCAGGAGCAATTTCTGAGCATGGAGCCAGGAGTAACCCCTGAGCACTGCCGGGTGTGACCCAAAAACCAAAAAAAAAAAAAAAAAAAAATACTGGGGCTGGAGAATTATCACAGGTGTAGGGCATTTGCCTTGCACTCAGTTGACCAGCTACGGACCATGGTTCGATTTTCAGCATCCCATGTGGTCCCCTAAGCCTGCCAGGAGCAATTTCTGAGCTCAGAAACAAGAGTAACCCCTGAGAGCCGCAGGTGTGGCCCCAAAACAAACAAAAATATTTCTACTAATGTTATACAACTTAGTATCTATATAAATTCAGATATTAATGTTAGGTAAAACAGTCATTTTACCTATTTTATCCATGTTCAAGGTACACAAATAACAGTAAATCATTAAATTCATAAGACTTAGTTCCAACAACCTTTTTCTCATATAGTCAGATGTTTCTAACAATTTAATTGTTAGTAGTAATCATATGTGACTAGTAATAATCCCATTAAAATATTTATTTCTAGGAATGTATTATATATTTCTTATACATGATGTTATTTAAAAAATAAAATGTATAATTATAAAAACAAAATGTTTGCAAATTTTTGTAAATTATAAGTATATATAAGTAATTTGTTGTAAGTTATAAGAATTTGTTTTCTATTCTTTGAAAAAAGCCAAAAGTTTAGATTATTCATTTATCAAACAATTGTCACTAAAATTTAAACAAAACCTAAAAAGGGACACACGTACTTGAGTAAGTATACACCAATACAAAGCTTTTAAATAAAAAAATGCTAATAAGATACCTGGCTTGGGGGGGACCATATGGGACGCCGGGGGAATCAAACCGCAGTCCTTCCTTGGCTAGCACTTGCAAGGCAGACACCTTACCTCTAGCGCCACCTCTCTGGCCCCTAACCCAAATTTTTGTGTTTAGTCTGCAGTACTGTTAAATTAGTTCTTATGGGAAGGAAACAAATACAGTATCATTGATGTCCCAATAAAAAGAGTAGGGGACCCCACAAATTGGACCTGCGCCACCTCACTGGCCCCTACAACAGCTTTTCTTACTAAATCTAAGCTGTATATAAACTTAGTAGCATCACTACTTAATGCTTACCAGTTACTCACCAAAATAGCATATGAAAATGAATTAAGATTATTTAGTGCAATATATCAAATTCAACTTGTACAAGTTGAAAATTCTAGTAGTTCCAGTTCAAACTTCTTTTATAGAAATATAATTCACTTCAATATGAATAACAACAACCTACAATACTTTCTTATTCATATACTACAATTGCTAAAGAATTTTGTTTCTGTATAGCATTTATTATAACAAAAAGTTGGTAGAAAAGTTTAAAACAAACTAACGCAAACTTTGGAATAAGGAACAAAACAGAATGTTGATCACAACAAACACCCAATATGTCTCTCCTAGGAGTGTATGATTTAAATATTCTTATATAAATATCTTCTTTGCAGTGAATTTATATTCTAATATTCCCTAGAACTGGCCATAATGTCTTCTCACTGTCCAAAGATCACTTCATCTAATTATTCGTACTACAGTCGATTTTATTCTAATCTAAGTGGGCATTGATGAAGTTAAATCAGGGAAGGTGGCTGTGTGAGCTAGGAAAAGGGGGGGGGGCATGAAGAAAATCAACCACAATAATAAGGGAGCTTGAGCATGATTCTGAAAAGAATCTATTCCAAAGGATACCTTAGTAACATTTCAATCACAAGCACATGTGCCAAAAGGATCATAATATACATATAAGATTTCTGGTAGACCTTTAAATATTATCTCTCTGGTTAGTATTAAATGTGTGATTTTTTTAAAGAGTGATTTTTCCCAAAACACATAGGCTGTTTAAAGTAAGTATTAGACAGTATCTTTTCACTTCCACAAAGACTATGAAATTGCTGTCTACCTGGAACAATGTGGAACTCTATGATGCTTAGCAGACTATAGAGCTACATAATTGCCCATTTTCTTTGCTTTCTACAAGGCCTGACAGCACACGAGTTTATAGCAGTGAGTGATGACTACAAAGAGACATTTCTCAGTTTCTAATTTCATTTTAGAAACGACTTCTTAAAAATTCAGGATTGAAAAAAATAAAACTTATGAATAATGGAATACATGCTGCTGTACTCAATCAGATTATATATCCTATCACATAGATAGATATGTGATTATTCTAGATATATCTGATATAGAAAGATCCAGAAATTGCAAATAGGCATTTAATAACTTTTTTAAAGAAACTACAAATGTAATAATATGAAAAATCACTTCTGATTACCTCTGTTGAGTGATGCTGAACTGTTTATATCTCCAGTAATGAAGGAAGACTCTGATTGCTTTCTGACTGTGTCATTCCACATTCTACGAATTCGACTCTGTGTGAAGGAGAAAGAAGAAAATGAACTCACTTCATAATGAAAGTTTACAAAAGTGATTATTTGTTTCTTTCTGCCATAGTTAAGTAAAACTTTTCTTTTGTAATCTGGATGTATGACTTCAATGTGCTTGTAACACAGTAACTTGAGATTATTAGAAACTAAATTAATGACAAGAACTGGTCTCATTACGTGCATTCCTAATGCCTAAACTAAAAATAATATCTATAAAAAATAAATGAGTATAACATATTGCAACAATTTAAGTGTTTTGAAGATGCATATTCTGTGTGCTAGACAACCAGAATTTTAATATTTTAGTTTTTAAAGTAAAACAAATTATTCTTATCTAGGCTTAATGGGAATGGGATATTTTAATATGCAACAAATTGTCACTTTTATTAACAAAAGATTTATTTTGCAAATTTGGAATCTTACAAGAAAGAGCTGG
>PVKC010034652.1:0-13670 GCA_004027635.1 Crocidura indochinensis
GGAAAAAGAATCAGAGTCTGTGTGTGACACCTTTTCAGAGTGGAGCAAATTACTTCAACTTCTTCTATCTCTTCACTCATGAAACAGAGATAATAAGTAAAAAGTCAATAAAAATGTCTGAAAAAATGCTCTGGAAAACGAAGGACATAAATGTGACATATTTACTGGCATTAAGCCTAATTTCCATTATAGAGCAATGGAAGATAATCTACTTGGTCAAAATGACAAGCAGCGGCTGAACAACAGTACAGTCGATAAAGCATTTGCCTTGCACAGGATGACCTGGGTTCAATTTCTAGGAACCCTTATGGTTTGCTGAACCCTGCCACGAGTGATCCCTGAGTACAGAGCCAAGAGTAAGCCCTGAACACAATGTGTGGCACAAAACCAGTCCAAACCAAAACCCAAAACAAAAACAAGTAAAAACCCCCAAATGACTGGCAAGTCAAAAGTAATGGTGGGTACATTTCATTTTTTAGTGTGATCTAATAATCATAAAAAGAAAGGAATTGAAGCAGTTAAGTGATCTCAGATCCAACTGAGAATATATAAATGTTGCGGCCAAAGCAATAGTACAGTGGGTTGGGCATTTGCCTTGCATGTGACCTACCCTGGTTTAATCCCTGGCATCCCATATGGTACCCTGAGCACAACCAGGAGTAACTTCTGAATGTGCCCACTCCCCAAAAAAGGGGAAAATGTAAATATATAAATATTTTAATGTATAATATATACTTGTATATTTTAATTTTGGGTACTTTGGTTAAAAAACTGCTATTAATAGGATTTAAGGATTTATACAGTATCACACTTCTGCCCAGCTGTCCCCTAATTATATATTTTGTAAGTACTGATTATAAAATGAGAGCATGTGTTATAGGCAATAAACATATTATTGTTAAACAACCTTTGTAACCCAACACTAAAAACTAGGAAAGTGAAAAAATAAACAATGCTTTGAATAAACTACAGCTAAAGAATATATATATAAACAACCCATAAGCACGCAAAAAAAAAAGTGCTCAACATCCACTGTCATGACAGAAAGGTAAATCAAAACTCTAATGAGTTCAATGGTCACCTTTACTGGGCTGACTGCAAACAAAGTTGGATAATAACAAATGTTGATGAGAGTTTGGGAAGAATAGAGCCCTCATACATGGCGGCCAGAAACCCTACAGAATAGGGAAATTCGGCAGCTTGACCAAAAGTTGAAAGTAGTTACCTTATGACCCACCAGTTCCATTTTGAGTTATATATCTCTGAGAAATGAATGAGTAAGTTCGCACAAAAATCTATCTATACACAGGGGGCTGTAGAGAGAGTACAGGGTCAAGGCATTTATTTTGCACATGACTAACTCTGGTGTAAATCCTATAACCACATCTATAATCTCCTCAGCACAGTAAGGGTCACTACTAAGTATAGAGGCAATAATATCTCTGAGCACTGCTAAGAGTGGCCCCCCAAGCCAAACCCAAAAACCTATATAAATTATCACAACAGCATGATTTGTAACAGTATAAAAGTGAAGATAATCCAAATGTCCGTAGGTGACATGATACACATTTTGACAATGACACAGAATAAGTAGGGTTTCTCCTTGGAGCATAGGACAACATCAAGGTAGCAGAGTCCAAAGACACCTGTTCCTTTGTTTGTTTGCTTGTTTTGTTTTTGGGTCACACCCGGCAGTGCTCGGGGGTTACTCCTGGCTATCTACTCAGAAATAGCTCCTGGCAGGCACGGGGGTCCATATGGGACACCGGGATTCGAACCAACCACCTTAGGTCCTGGATCGGCTGCTTGCAAGGCAAATGCCGCTGAGCTATCTCTCTGGGCCCATGTTCTTTCATTGCTGTTCCAGTCTATTTAGCCAGAAGCTTGGTGAGGTCTGGGACAGTCTCTGTGATTCAACAGCCCCAAACAAGACAGAGGAAAGTAAAAGGGACAAAAAAAATACACTTCAAATAAATCAGTACCTGGTTGATAACACTGTTCCTTTTTTGAAATAGCTCTTCAATCCTGGATGCTGTGTCTTCTAACAATGGCATCGTCCCACTCTCCGAAGTCAGGTCACCCTGTCTCAACTCCTCGAGTGCTCTGGATTTAATGGCAAGTTGATTCTCTATATCCTAGAAGGGCAGAAGAAAACAGTTTTCAGAA
This sequence comes from Crocidura indochinensis, assembly GCA_004027635.1. NCBI lineage: Eukaryota > Metazoa > Chordata > Mammalia > Eulipotyphla > Soricidae > Crocidura > Crocidura indochinensis. The sequence goes on from PVKC010034652.1 coordinate 2,167, forward strand.
GCATGAGATTAAAAAAAATGTGTAAGATGCAGAAGTTCGTTCTTTTCAAATAAAAAATATACTCATATAGTATACCATTAAATAACTGAAATGTGCATTGGAATAGCTCTTTATTTTTTATTTTTTATTTTTATTTGTGGTTCTAGATTTCTTCTTATGATACAATGGTACAGAGCATCTGTTTCTCATGCCACATCCATTCAGGACCAGTTGTTTGACCAGCATTACATCAACACTACGCTGGGAATTGAACCCAGGTCCGCCCTGGGCAGCTGCGTGCAAGGCAAACACACTACCACTGTGTGCTATCCACCGGCCCCTGGGACAAGGACTTTTTTTTTTTAATTAAAGTCCTGTATATTGTATTCTACCACACATTAATATTAAGGACTTAATTTCAGGGTTTTGTCATAGAAAATTTCTACCACACATACATTTTCTGAGAATTAATTAGCATCGGTGGGTTTTAAGTTGTTGCAGAGATAGTGGTTTATTTTTAGTAGTAATCTGATTGTAGCTAGTTTTATGGTTTTCATGAGGAATGGGTTTACATCAGTGTATATAAGTCTTTTCTCAAGTAGAGAAACTGTGATTTTAATTCTTCTAACACTTCTAGTAAGTGACACGATCTACCTGTTTTTATGGTGCAGTGCTGAAGTCAGTTTGGGGGGGATTGGAGAAAAATGTTCTTGAAATTCACTGGCTTAGTCTTATATATACTTTATATATATTTCAATAAATATATATAAATATATATATCATAGCACATAACAGAAAAGGGCTTCTTATACATTTGAAAATCTGTACCATTCTTCATTATCAAAGTTTCTTAAGGGCCAGTAGAGGCACAAATGCTGCCTTAAATTACCCGTAGGTCATACTTTTTCTGGGAAAACAACATAGTGTGTTTATTCCAATTTTAAAATATGTAAATTCCACTTGAAAAAAGTAAAGATTTCCGTAATTAAAAAACAGTACGTGGGATGGAACCAAGGTCCAAGACAAGAGCCTTAACCTTTGAACTACCTCCCTGACACACAAACCACTTAAGAACAAGATGTTGTTGGGTCTGGGGCTATAGCATGTGAGTAGAGGGTTTGTCTTGCATGTGGCTAACCCAGATTCGATCTCCTGAGCCTGCCAGGAATGATTGCTGAGCTCAAATCCAGGAGTAAACCCTGAGTGTCACCAGGTGTACCCCCCACCCCCAAATAAGAACAAAAAGCTGTCAAAGTATCTTTTTCATAAGCTCATAAATTAAAAGAAAAAACTTTGTTTTCCATTTTCCAAAACTCAGGGAGAATTATCTCATGGACACAAAGAAGAGGGTGTGAGGGTATGGGGAGAGTCTGCCAGGAACCGTAGTCATTCGTCCTGTCTCCAACATAGTATGGATCTCCCTGGAGCAGCCCTCAGTGGCCTCAGCCGCCTCACCTGGCAATCTAGAAGCATCTTCTGCACTGAGCTCATGCTCCCAGGTATCTGTAATGTTTTCAGTCTTTCTTCTTGTGCCTCCAGCCAGTTGCCCAGAATCTCGATTTTGTTTTCATTCTCAGTGATACTTTCCAAAAGTTGTTCCAATTGCTGTATCTATAAGTTACCAACAAGGATATTGAGAAGAGATGAAATCAAGCAATGTGCTGCTACATGAGTGGATCTGGAGAGTATTATGCTGAGTGAAATCACTCAAAGAGAGGGACAGACACAGAACAATTTCCTTCATATTGGAGGTATTAAGAAATAAATAGGGAGGTCACAAATGCCCAAAGGCAACAGAAACTGAGAACTGGTCTTCAATAGGAAACTTATCATGGGGGACAGGGATAGGGAAATAGGAAGGGTGAGGAGCAATGAGACAATAGTGGAGGGAGGTGGACACTCCAGTAGAAGTCTGATAGTGGATTATTTTTATGCATGGAATCCTACCATTAATATGATTTCCCCAATCATTGTATATCAGTGCATAAAGTAAAACTTTTATCTTAAATTACATGCTTTAAATCACAAATGTTATGATGTGTCACTGTTAATGGAATAATTTTCTTCCTTCTTAACATTCTGCATAGATGTTCCAGTAGAAGCTGAAACGAGTAAATACAGTGGGTAGGTGCTTGCCTTGCACCTGGCCAATCTGGGTTCAATCCCCTCCCCTGGGTTCAGTCCCCAGCATCCAAAAAGATCTCCTAGACACTGCCAGGCATAAGCCCTGAGCATTGCTAGGTATGGCTAAAAACATACAAACAAACAGAAAGATGTTTTAATAACTTGGCATTAAAATTAAGTTGGTTTTTGTTTGTTTTTGGGTCACACCCAACAGTCCTCAGGGGTTACTCCTGGATCTGCACTCAGAAATCACTCCTGGCAGGCCTGGGAAACCATAGGGCACATTAAGGTCAGCTGCATATAAAGCAAACACCGTACCTACTGTGCTATAGCTCTGGCCCCCTAAAACTTTTTTGAAAATAAAATCCACCCCTTGCATTAAGAAAAATATAACACTTTAGGGTTAAAATACAAAGAAAGCTGGTTATTCTGGAATTCTATAATATCTGTATGAACATGTTACAAACATTTATTTTAACACCTCAATATTGATATATAGCATAGAGCTTACAAAAGATTTCTCCCTAGAGCTCTGATATCCCTTGAAGTTAAATCAGTATGAAATTAACACAAGTAATTCATTGAATAAAATACTGTATTTAGGGTCCCCAGGGGTAGCACAGCAGTAAGGTGCTTGCCTTGCATGTGGCCAACACACGAGGAGCCTCGATTTGAATCCCAGCATCCCATATCGTCCCGAGCCTGCCAGGTGCGACTTCTGAGCACAGAGCCAGGAGTAATTCCTGAGTGCTGCCAAGTATAATCCAACCCCCCCAAATACTGTTTTTAATGCCTATTGATTCTTTCTCTTTTATAGGGTTCACAATTTCTATTAGGTTATAATCAAAACATAGAGTTTTACATCCCTTTTTCAACTTGTCACAGGCAAGTGCTATCTCATATTGTATTTCTTATATTTAAATCTGCCCAATTTCCCATCAAATCGATAGAATACAATCCGACGAATTATGCCTCTATAGCTGGAAATGAAGGCATTGTACATGTATCAGTGGTGTTGAATACTGTAAGCACATCCTTTCCCTTTTGAAGGGCTACTGATGAAGATAAATGTGAGAGGAACACTGCTGGGTTAAGAGGGAGATGATCATTATGGTTCTTGAAAATTTCTGAAAGCATTCCAAAAGGGCATTTTAGACATAATCTACAATGCGTGAATGTGATGTCTTTGGTCTTATCAAAATTTTCTGAGTTTAATAAATAAGTGACACAACGTTCAGGTTTTAGTGGCAGATAATTAACGCCGTCATCTTTTCATGTTTATTTGCTAATTGTAATTTTCTCCTTTGTGAATTGTCTGATTATGTTCTTTGTCTCTTCATGTGCTCCAGTCTTAATTGTATAAATCCATTTGTACGTATTCTCCATGCAACAAGGAGACCAATCAATTAGATAGATAGGAAGTGTTTCTCCCCAAATAAGTTTTCTTAATCCTTTAGAGTCATGGAATGAAATTTTGCTAAAAGATCACATACATTTTCCTTTCTTTCTACAATCTCCTTAAAGCTGAAATAGCTTTGCCCTTTCTGAACATTTATTTCCACAGAAAATGTCAAATCTGACCATTTAGTAGGCACGCATAATAATGCCTGACATCTTTTCAAAGGAAATCTCTCTTCTTCACTTGCTTAATTCAATTTCCAATAAGAAATCGCCAAAGAAATGTAAGAACTACCTTCATATTCTCCTATAGGCATCGAAGGAGAATGTTGAAACATGGGATTTATAAGAGGGCTATGACCGAGGTGAGGTGATTATTTGGCTAGCAATTTAAATAGATGGATTTTTTTTTTAAATTTCACAAAGTGGCATTTCACAAATGGAAATCATATATCAAAATGCAATACGGGCTTTATACCTTTTTATTTAGCATTCCATGTAACAGGTGCCACTGGCGGTTCATCTCACCCAGGTGCTCAGCAAACTCTGTTCTCTCGTAGCGCTTGCTCTCTACATCACAGGTGCTGAGCTGAAGTAATGACTGGTTGACAAAGTCAACGATCCATTGTTTATAGTTCATTTCCATCTGAAACTCCTAAAGGAAACCAAGGGAAACCATTCATGCCTGAATTGAAGTGGGTTCCATGAACTGAATTTCCCCCTGGGTACACTCTAGGGGGCGCCAAGCTCCCATCATTGTTCACAGGGCATCTATCTATAGGGGAATAGTTCTACACTTCTAATTTCATCAACTGTGGCTTTATTGAAGTGGAGAGATTTTGGGGGGATTCCACATGGCTGAGAATGGGGATCCGCCATTTTCAAAAAATAGGATAAGTCAAAGGAAGCACACCGATGTATGGCACTGTCCCCTTTTTAGGCTGCATCAGGACCTAGGGACCCCAAGGATCTCTGTGAGAGAGACTGCCTGAGGGATACACTGGGACTTTCCTGCAATGTTATGGGAATGATAAGATGGAGACTTGAGTTAAGCTTCTCCCAGAAACCCACAATTCCTTTCCAGAATATCAACAAGTTAAGCAGTTGCTTCTCTGTTCTTTAAGAATAGAGCATTCAGATTTTTCCATTTTAGATGACAAAGTCCAATAGCAATGGGCAGAGCATATTTGGGGCAGTTTGCTCAATTTTACTCTGGAAAGTCCTAACACCTACCTTGGAGACAGAGGTCAAAACTTGGCGGTACATTGATTCAAGACTTCAAGAAAACAGACTAGGAGCCTTCTAAAAGGCCTATATGAACTTAGGGTCCTTGCTAACATGTTTTGTGATGTGTCCTTTCATCTTTGGCTTACCAGAGGCCAGGCCACATTCTTCAGTGAAAGAGGTGATTACTTGTTTTCCTTGTGGCAAACAAAATGCCTAGCACATAACGAATATTTATGTAACTACTTAATGCTACTTAAATCTACATGATATAAAATAGTATAGAAAAGACTACATCTAAATTAGTTTGTAGAAAGGTGTCATTTATTCTCTTACTAAAGGCATTTACTTAACACCCATTGACCAAGTATTATGAGCAAAGTCAGTCTAGAGGTAGGTGAATAGCAAATGACTCTAAGACCACATGATAGGAATGACTGTTGAGCCATGGACACACTGATTACCAGAAAGTAAACCCTGAGATCTGGGAGAACCAGGGGTAAATTTCTTATTTGGGGGGGGGTGTTTCAGGCCACACCCATTTGATGCTCAGGGGTTACTACTGGCTAAGCAGTAGTAACTGTTACTACCGGGGGGATCGAACCGCGGTCCTTCCTTGGCTAGCGCTTGTAAGGCACACACCTTACCTCTAGCGCCACCTCTCTGGACCTAGGGGTAGATTTCTAAAAGAGGAAAGAGTTGAGCTAATATAGGTGAGATGACTCAGGAATTTTCTATAGCTAGAAGCAGGGACCTGAATTCCAGTGGGGGGGGGTTCTGTGTGAACAAAGAGCAAAAGGGGGTGCCAGAGCATTTGCCTTTCATTCTACTGACTTTGGTTAGAACCTCCAGCTTCTCAGCACATGGGGATCACTCTTGAGCATAGTCAACAGTACTGTCCAATCCCCAATAAAACAAAACAAAACAAAACAAAACAAAACAGTCCCCAAAATACACAGGATGAGGGAAACAATCAGGTACAGTGAAGGGGCTACACATCACTTGGCTACAGGAGTTCAACTGATGAAAAGAAGAGGGCTCAGAGACAGAGTGTGGCTTCAGCCTCATGTGATGTGAACTACTGAAGGAATCTAAGCTGGAGAAGAAGAGCAAGATGGCAGCTTCCCTTTCTAGAGTCAGCCATGACCATCCCTCACCTGCAAACAGGTTTTCTAAGTTAGACCCTACATGTTTCTTTGGTCACCATTTCCCTTCCCATTGACTTGCTTTCTTGCCCCCTGAAAAGGCACCTGGGTCACTTTCATATTATTACCCTGTGCTTCTGAAGAAGTTTTTTAACTTGAGATGCAGAACTCAGCGAATGGTCAGAGTCTTCACGTGTGGTCTGATATTCCACTTTGTTCATCCAGCTCATCATTTCTGTGATTGCTTTGCGAGATGGCAGTTTCTCCATCTGGAGCTGTAAGGACAAAATGATTTCCATTTAATTACCTGCAGTTAACAAAATGAATCAGGGCATCACTAAAGATGATATCTGGCTTGATAAAAGGTCTCGCTACATAATTACGCGGGTTCCTCACAAAAACAAACCCAGCGTTCAAGCTTAGAATAAGTGACCCCAAAACAATGACGGTGACCTTCACATAAACTCACACAGTGGCACAAATAAACTGGGAAATAAAGTAATTAAGCCTGATTTCTCTCTTAAGAAAGATCCCATTGGAGGAGATGCTAGTAATTAAGACCTATATTCAGCGGTGCCAAAGAAAAATAGGTAGTGTCAATGAAAATTATTGAGTCAGAGAAATAATTTTAAAAAGAGTTGGGAGCTAACAAGTAAATGCTAATTCAAATGCTGGGTCTTTAGATACTTACCTGGTGAAGTTTTTCTTGAATGTCTGGAAGCTGCGTGATGAGCATTGTCCACTTTTGTTCAAACTGTGCTAATGAAGCCCGAAGTGTGGCCGCATCCGCTTCTTTGAGTTGAAGGAGTTGGTTTCCCGTACTAATCACGGCTGTCTTTAAGGAAGTCTTCTCATCAAGTTCCTTTAAAAACTCCTAAAGATGACAGTTAGTTTTAAAATGAAGAAACTTTTTGAGATGTGAAAAAAGCGCAGAGCAAGTCTTAACTTAGAGTAACTCGTTAAAGTCTAAAACAAATCAGTACAGTTCAAATCATAAGCATTTATGTCTAGGTACAGATTGGGGCCTGAATGGTATGACTAGTTCTAAGTTGGAAGACTGTAGCTGCGATAAGCTCCAGTTTGAGTCACTTCCATAATGATTATGAAGACCCTGACATATTACAGTCATAACTTTTCTCTGGTATTAATTTTGGACTGATAATCATCTGAACATATTCCATTATTATTATTATTATTATCATTTTTTGTTTGGTTTGTTTTTTTGAGTCACACCTAGCAGTGCTCAGGGTTTACTCCTGGCTCTATGCTCAGAAATTGCTCCTGGCAGGCTCAGGGGACCATATAGGATGCTGAGATTCAAACCACTGTCCTTCTGCAAGCAAGGCAAATGCATTGCATATTCCATTATTACTTACAAAAAATTTATTTATATTGCTTCTGATTGTATCCAAGTCTTGAGTCACATTGAGAGACTGTTCTTTCCAGTAATTCAGAGTTTGTTGAGAAGACTCTAACCACTTGGTTAACTGATCCGAATCTCTGTTGTAACTAACAGGAGTAAAGTGAGAAAGAGAATTAGAAACATATTCTACTAATAACAGGCATCACTTGTATCATTTCTTATTTTACTGTACATTTTTGTCATCATTCATTACATATGATTTATTAATATATTTTATTTATGTTTCTAACACCATTTTCTATGACCCCCTCATTATTATTAACTAAGAGCAAAGAGTATTGTATAGTCTAAAACATTCTTTTAAAAAAATCTTTATTTCAGAGCCAGAGAGGTAGCCCAATTGGTAGGGTGTTTGCCTTGCAATCAGCCAACTCAGAACCAACTTTGGTTCAAGTCTTGGCATCCCATTTGGCCCCCTGAGCCTGCCAGGGGCAATTTCTGAGTGAAGAGCCAAGAGTAAACCCTGAGCGTCGCCAGGTGTGACTCCCCACCCCTCAAATCTTTATTTCAGGGTCAGAGTGAGTAGGGCTTTTGCCTTGCATGCAGCTGACCTAGGTTCGATTCTCTGCATCCCACAAATCCCCTGAACCTGCCAGGACTGAATTCTTTTTTTTTTTTTTTTTGGGTCACACCTGGCAGTGCTCAGGGGTTACTCCTAGCTCCATGCTCAGAAATTGCTCCTGGCAGGCACGGGGACCATATGGGGCACCGGGATTCGAACCGATGACCTTTTGCATGAAAGGCAAACGCCTTACCTCCATGCTATCTCCCGGGCCCCCCAGGACTGAATTCTGAGTGGAGAGCCAGGAGTAAACCTTGAGCATTACCAGGTCTGGCCCAAAAACAACAAATAAAAACCCATATCTCAGTCAATCAAACATATAACCCTGGGCAAGCATAGAAATTTTCATTATCAAATATCCCCTACAGATTTGCTCATCATAAGTATATTTCTAGCACTGAGTTCATTATCTGACTTCATACTGTTGGTTAGATGTAACAAACTTATATGTGATGAAAACATCCCAGCAAAATATCCCTTATAATCTTTCACTTCTTTTAGGTTAAGACAGATCTTTTAAGAGGCAGGTTGAAAATTACATTTAGACATTCTATGTCCCTTAACTTCTCCAAGGGGTTCAAAATTACATCAATGAATAAAAAAAAAAAACCCTCCAAAATCAAGAGATTTTCAAGTTCTTCTGCTACCTAAAATTATTTAATATATTTTTCAATTTTAAAGTTTATAAGTTTAGTGCAGGAGTGAGCATAAAATGAACATGTTATTATTAATATGTCTAGCATTTTATAACACAATTCCTAGGCTTGATGAAACTGATTAGTATGATCCTGAGTTTAGCAAATCATTTGCTAAAACTCTAGACTCTGTTAGCCCAGAAAGACAGGTCCAACTACTTTGGGTTGTCAAGGAAAAACAGTGAGATTACAATGAAAATTGTGGCTGACTGCAGAATCACTCTGAGGTAGTTTTGTTCTGTCTTATTGCCTCATCTGACAGTGCTTAGAGGCTACTCCTATCTCAGTATTTGAGGATGGCTTCTGGCAGTGCTCAGGGAATGAGGTGGTCGGTCCCATGGATCAAACCTAGGCCAGTGTGCAAAGCAAGAACCTTACCTGCTATTCTTTTTCTGGTTCTCTGAGATTGTTATTTAGTTTTTTGTTTTGTTTTTCCTCATTTATTGGGGAGTGGAGGAGGATGAGGAAAATAGGTGGCACACCCAAGAGTGCTTAAAGTTTATTCTGCACTCAGGGATCACTCCCATAAGTGCTCAGGGTGAGATGCTGGGGACTGAACCCAGGTTAGGCATATACAAGGCAATCTATCTCATAGTCATATACAAGTACTACCTGTACCTGCTCTACTATCTCTCTCACCCTACACCTTTCTTAAGTAGAAAAGTCTGGTGGCAATCAATGCTGAAGAATACATACCTGAGAAGGTGCTTGAGCAGTGCTTGGAGTCTGTGTAGCTCATGGTCAATCTTTTTGTTTAGGGACAACCATTGTTCTTCCAGCTTTGCAATCTGTCCCTCCAGCTCTGGACAGTTCACAGATGCCACCAGCTGCTTGCCCTCATTCAGTGTCTGGCAGAGTCGGGCATGCTTTTCATCAACATTTCTTTTTATTTGCTAATAGACGTAAAGTCAGAAAATTAATTCCTTGTTTTGATTTTTTGTTGTTGTTTTTTGGAGGGACACACCCAGCAGCACTCAAGGGTTACTCCTGTCTCTACACTCAAAAATAACTCCTGGCTCGGGGGACCATATGGGATGCCCAGGATCGAACCTGTGTCCATCCTGGATCAGCTGCATGCAAGGCAAACGCCCTACCACTGTGCTACCACTCCGGCCTAGAAAATTAATTCTTTAAAATGAAACAAGAACAGGGTTGTAATGTAGTGGAAGAGTACCTGCTTTGCATATATAAGTCTCTGGGTTTGATCCTTCTATTTGGCCCCAAATAGAAGTGAAAGAAACCAACCAATCTAATCACACACACCACTAGAAAATTAGAGTGAAAGCTGTGAAGAAACACAAAAACTTTCTTTTTTATTTATTTATTTATTTATTTTGTTTTTGGGTCACAGCCAGCAGTGCTCAGGGGTTACTCCTGGCTCCATGCTCAGAAATTGCTCCTAGCAGGCACGGGGGACCATATGGGGCACCGGGATTCGAACCGATGACCTTTTGCATGAAAGGCAAACGCCTTACCTCCATGCTATCTCCCGGGCCCCACAAAAACTTTAAGTTTTACAACTCCCTGCAGCCTGGCTGATGAAGCAGGATCAATGGCTTAGTGGTCCCTTTCATATCATTTTTGGACTAATAGATGGCAGATTCAGCTCTCAAGACGTACAGGGCAAGCAAAAGACATTCATTCATAGATCTACAACTAATTCTTTTACCTAAAAACAACATAGCAAGGTAGCAGTCTACAGGCTGGTTTCAGTTTGTAGTATAGTGTGTTGTGTATATTTTAAACAAAAGAAGTTAGGGGCTAGACAGAGTAGGGGAATAAGCACTTGCTTTAGCATGCCACTGACTCCAGTTCAATCTCTGGCATCACGAAGTCTCCTCAGTTTGGTCTCCTCCCAAACCCAAACACTTCCCCATCAGCAAAAAGAAAAGAACCAGGAAGTTATAATATTGCACGTTATAATTTCCATAATCCGGTGCTAATGCAAGGTGGCATACGAGGATGAAGATCTGAAAGAAGTCCTAAGGCTTCCTGAGAATCCATATAACAGATCATCACTACCATGCAATGGACAAAGCATGAGGAGAATAAATTCAACCTTGAATCATAACTGACATGAATTATTTAAAAAGGAAAAGAGAAAGAACAATAGGTAAAGAAATAATAATGGAGATGAATCAGTGAATGCTGCCATTCTCAAAGTATTTTTTATGACTGATTAAATCCGAAATGTCTAGTTTAGGAAATATTTAGGCTATGATGTATTACTTTAAGTCATTATAAATACTTATCGTTATTATAAAGCAGAAAATTAACACACCTGCTTAAAGTTTACAGAAAGTTGTGACTTTCAAATAGGTAAGCATTTATATAATAAATGTACTATTTGCTTCTCATAAACACCAATACTGGAAATGTATTGTGTAAATATTGCTAAGAAGGGTAAAAATCTGAAAATTGTACACAAAATTTATATACAATCACAATTGTATTTATATACAACTATTATATGTTGTCTTGTAAAATACTTCCCACTTTACACTGTGAAATTGGTAAGATTTCTACAGTAGGTTTATTTATAATTTGGGGGGGAGCAGACTTGGCAGTATTTCTGATTTTTCCTAGCTCCTTGCTTCCGGGTCACTCCCAAAAGGTTTTTTTTTTTTTTTTTTTTTTAAGTCACACCCAGCAGTGCTCAGGGGTTACTCCTGGCTCCATGCTCAGAAATTGCTCCTGGCAGGCACGGGGGACCATATGGGGCACCGGGATACGAATCGATGACCTTTTGCATGAAAGGCAAACGCCTTACCTCCATGCTATCTCCTTAAAATCCCAAAAGTTTTTAAGGGACCATAAGTAGTGGGAATCAAATTTGGATATGTGACTTGCAAAACATGTGCGTGAGCATCTTGAACTATCTCTCCAGTTCTTACATGTTTTCAAGCTGCGGAGAATATGTTCAATTAGGCTCAAATACATTGTCTACAGTAAAA
>PVKC010034653.1:0-13658 GCA_004027635.1 Crocidura indochinensis
GGAAAGAGCAAATATTTACAGCGTATGGCTTATCATTTGCTTAACTCCTGTCACTGAACAGAAAAGCAAGGCAGTGCAATGATCAACATATGATAGGGAAGGGTGGGGGGGGGAACGTTCTTGATGTTAATTGTTGCATTAAGACCCTTTGGATGTTTGGATGGTGGTGGATGGTGAAGAGGCCTTTCTCCTCCAGCCCAGGACTATGTGTATTCAATTCCCTGCAGACAGAGGATCAGCAGGTATCAGAATAGAGGCGGAAAGAAAACTCACAGGCAGGCTTCAGGGTACATCATCTTTATTCAGGCCCTGGCCAACATGTGTGGCCTACCATAACCATTTACACTGGATCCTTCTTCAGCCTTGCAAATAGCTTGTCATTCAGCCATCTCTCTTCCTGCTACTTCTCAATCCTCAATCCATGCAAATCCGTCTCAGCCCCTCAGGCCAAAACTTTTTGCTACCTACTAAAGACCTGGCCCAGAAATGGGCAGGTCTTTCTTGTAGATAAGGCTACACAGGAAGAATGGGGAATGGGGCAACATTAATTATATTTGATATGAATTAACCATGCAAGCAATAGGTCCTATAGTACTAGAACACTTGTTATATCCCTAAGCACTTATTAACAAGATAAAGGAATTCAAATGCACTGACCTTCAGAAGCTGCAAAGCACCTCTATAAAATTCTTCATCTTTTGATTTAGGGTATTTCTAGGGTTGTTGCTATTGTGGGGTTTTTTTTGGTTTGTTTGTTTTGCTTTTTATTTTTGGTCATGCAATGCTTAGGACATATTCCTATCTCTGAATTCCAAGATCACTCCTGGCTAAGCTCAGTTGACTACATGGTGTGCCAGGGACCCAACCCAGGTCAACTGTGTGGAAGGCAAATGTCCTACCTACTGTATTATCACTCGGTCCTTTGATATTTTATTTCTTATTCCAATGATTCCATATACATGTGTACTTCTGATTCTCAATTTTTGTTCTCATAAGAAGAGACATAGTCTCTTATTTCTTGACATGATCAGCAAAAATTCCTTGACATTAGAGTATATCACAAGTCCATAGAACACCATATATTGAATAAACTTGCTTTGACTTTTAACTATTTTTAGTTTATGTATATATGTGTTGTGTATGTAAATATTTTATGTGACCTGGCATTCTGCTCCCACCCTAGGGTAGGGCACAATCACCGATCAGGGTAGGGTCAGTAACATAATAATCCCATCAAAATGTTTACATACACAACACATATGCATATATATTATTTGCATTTTGACAGATAGTAAAAGAAACATAAAATGAATTCATTATAATATATTGATGAATAGTATGAATTATATTGGCTAGTAAGATTCTTACCTTTTAGGTTCAACTTTAATATGCGTTGAAAATCTATCTTTACCCTAATGCAATAAATTTCCAAACTTATTTCTCTTAGCATATACTTATTACTAAAATTATGCTATTAGTCTGTGTGAAAGACTATTTACTAATTAATAGTTATTCAAAAAGTTAAACTCAGAATTACCATGTGACTTATCAATTCTACTCCTTTGTATACTGAAGACAGTTCCTCAAGCAAATAAACACACTCTAGTTCATGGAACACTGTTAAGGTATGGAAACAGTTCTAGATATCTATCAGTAGAGGAATGCATAATCAGATAAGAATATACAAGTACACAGAGATATTAAGTAAGTCAAAAAAAGAACAAAATAATTAAACTACAATGTGGATGAATCTCGAAAGCATTATGCTAAAAAATAAGTCAAACACAAAAGACCACATGCTGTATGATTTAATTTGTGCAAAATGCCTAAAATAGGCAAACTCATTGAGAGGAATAAAAGATCTCTTTCAGGAGTTAGAATTAGGACAAAAAAGGAAGAGATACCGCTTAATATAGATATAACATTTTGTTTTTTAATATCTTTTGGAACTAAAATTTTAAAAGCAGTGGTTGAATACTTTAAAGTTTAATTTTATGTCATATGATTTTCACTTCAATTTTAAAATTGTTTGTAATGGCAATGTTCCAAAACCTGTAGTATAAAGCAGAACTACAGGAATGATATATTAGGGTTTTTTATTGTTGTTGTTGTTGTTTTTCGGGCCACACCCGTTTGATGCTCAGGGGTTACTCCTGGCCAAGTGCTCAGAAATCGCCCTGGTTTGGGGAGACCATATGGGACCCCAGGGGATCGAACCACGGTCCTTCCTTGGCTAGTGCTTGCAAGGCAGGCACCTTATCTCTAGCGCCACCTTGTCGGCCCGGATATATTAGGTTTTGAGCAGCGAGTTCCTCAGTAAAAACAAACCTGTGTAGCTGACAATGTTTGATTAAGAAAGTTGAATTTGTCACAGAAAAATGCCCATTGTTGGTACATCTTATAGATGACCTTATAAAAAGATGTGAATAATATTGGATATTCATACAACATGACCAACAGTGTCTTTGGTAACATTGTTTTCAAGTCAAATATAAATAAATTAATTATAGCCAATTTTAGAAACAACTAAAGGCCATATGCTTTCTAGTGAGTCTAGTAGACTATTAAAATGCCAGTTTCTGTATATCTTGATGCTAGAGGGAGAGTCTGGCATAAGCCCTTTCTTCCCAGAACTGCTCAGTCTGATATTCTTCACACATGTCTTAGTTGATGATTGCACCTTTCATTTTAACTTATACTTTTCCTTCTTACTTCAGATGCCTTTCAAACAATGGCCTGTCATATCTCAGTATGGCAATGTAGCCCTTGGGACCAAGTCCATGCAGTCCAGCTATAAACTAAGACCCCAGTTCTACTATACTTAATTTTTCAGTAGGAATAAGACAATTATCAAGGTCTTATCTGAAATTGCCTATAGATGACTCAGGCCTGTGAAGACTATAAATATTTATAAGGTAACTTATGAAATGTGTCCAAGGAAATCATGCAAGATGAATTCCAGTCATTTGCTATCAAGTGCCAGAGACGTAGGTCAAATGGTAGAACACACACATAGAATACATTAGACTGAGCTTGATTTCCATGGATGCATGGCCCACTTTTTTCTGCTAGCCCAGAGCTTTCAAGGACACCAGTTGTAAGCCCTATAAAATTTTCACTGTCTGTCATTTGATACCAAAATCCAGTGTATTTAATTCAAACACTTCCTATTCAATACCATGTTATTTTAGCTCCTTTCACATGCAAACAACTCAAATGTGCTTAGAAACATTTTTGATTTTTCTCTAATCTCACAATGAAATTCAGAAATAATTATAGCTCTACCGCCATGAAGAGGGGGAGAGGGAGGAAATACATGCTCTGCTTTGTATACATTAAATAAATCACAATAGTATATCCAAAAGGCAATTTTAACTGTTGTAAGGGAGATAGTTTCTTGAGTGTCTCGGAGGAACCCAATTCAGAGAAGCCAAACTGGGAGTCTTTATTACAGAATCTAATGACCACTAGTAGACTAGTGTTCTGAAGAACTCAGCCCAGAAAGCAGTCGGGGACAGTTTATAAGGGCAAAAATCACATCCTAGTCAAACAATGAATACAATGAAAAAGGAACTGCAGGAGTTGTGAACAACAAAGGAAGTTACAGAAGCAAAATTTTTTAGTTAATGGTTAAGCTGACTTGTGCTCATGAAGAAGGAGAACAATTAGCTTGCAGTTTAGGGAGCATTGGGGGGAGTGGTGATTCCAGGAGTTGAACAGTTGGTTTATGGGTTGTACTTGCTGGAATATAAATACAATGCCCTTGAAATAATCCCAAGGAGTTCTCTTCTTGTGAGAAACTAGGAAACAAATAAAGATGAAGTCTCTTATGACAGGAGCCCTTAGCTCATAATAACTAAACAATGTATTTTTTAAAATACTGACGACCTAAATTTCTTCAGAAGGAAATGGGTGATAATCTCTTGGACTTCTGCATTAGAAATATATTTGTGGAGGCCAGAGCGATAGCAGAACAGGTAGAGCATTTGCCAATCCACGTTTGTTCCTCCGCATCTCATATGGTCCCCCAAGCCTGACAGGAGTGATTTCTGAGTGAAGAGCCAGGAGTAACCCTGAGCACCACATGAGTGTGACCCAACCCCCCCAAATAAAGAAATATATTTGTGATTTCTCCAAAAGCAAAAATAAAAAAGCAAAACCAAATGAAACAACAATCCATTTAGAGTTGGAGAAATAGTAAGTCAATAACACAATACCATTTATAGTCAAATAATACTTATTTTATTAAATACTTTCCTAAGCATCTCATGCACTATGTCACTCCATTGCAGATCAAATCCAAGGCACTGCCACCATCCCCCTTTCATGGCAGAGAAAACTGGGATTCAGACACTTCCCTAATGCAACTCAGTAACAAATCAACTTCTAATACAACACCACAAATAACAGGAAAAGTTAGATCAAAAGATTAATATTAAAGTGATCAAGAAATCACTGGTATTATGGGGGAAAGTTTTTGTTTTCTTTAAAATAAAGTTACAAGTACTGTTGTGCTTTTAAATAAATATTCATAATTTACAAATATCAACTCTTTAATCCTCTTAACACCATGAAAAGTACTATAATTATCTCCATTATACGATGGGAAAACATGCCTAGAGAAACTAAATACCACATTAGATATAACTAAACATGTGTTGAAACAAAATTTCAGTGCACAGCAGGAGGGTGCTGTGTCTATGCTTATCAATAGCAGGCTAAAAGTTAGCACAGCAGAGAACAATTTTTTCAGGGGAATTCTTTCTAGCAATTTCCACATATTTGAGTGAGTTTTGAAGTCTGAATGTATCTCATTTGTAAGGATAATATTTGGCTCAGGTTTTTGAAAAGGTATAATGAAAAAAATCAATGACAGAAAAGACCTATTCAAACAAATGTTTACAGACTTAATCCACTGCAAAGGATAATTCTAAGAATATGGATTTTTTATTATTATTTTAGGATTAGGACACTTGAAAGAAACACATTCTTAGAATTATCAGTCTGAATATGGAACTGCAAATAGAGGTAATCTAGCTTTTATACTGCATGTGTGAGGCCTTGTAGTCAGTCCCTGACACAGAAAATCTACAAAATAAACCAAAAAATACCTCTGAAAGGTAACATACAAATTAAAAACCAATTCTATAGTATATTTTTGCATCCCAAATTTAATTTACCTATGCCTTCTTTTCTTTTTTTTTTTTTGGATTTTGGGTCACACCCAGCAGTGCTCAGGGTTTACTCCTGGCTCCATGCTCAGAAATTGCTCCCGGCAGGCACGGGGGACCATATGGGGCACCAGGATTCGAACCGATGACCTTTTGCATGAAAGGTAAACGCCTTACCTCCATGCTATCTCCCGGGCCCACGCCTTCCTTTCTTACATCTAAGCATTCGTAAAAAGTTGAGTTATTTTGAATAGGTAAAAAATTCAGTTTATTTGATGCATCATTTAGAGTGGCACCCGAATATATATCTGAAATTGTACTGTTCCTTTTTTGAAGAAAACAACAACAACAAAAATAGCAACAACATTTGTATTGCTCTTTGCTTTTCTTGAGAATTTGTTTCTTTAAACACTTTATTGGTCAGTGTCTGCCCCCTGTGGTAAACTGAAAAGGCAGCAGTCACATGTTCTTAATGATGACTACAGAAAATATGGGACAAGGAACTTTGCATAAAAATTAAGTTAGTGGCTTTTAATAAGGTGTAACAGAACCAGTGGAGAACCATGAGAAGGACAAAATGGTACTTATGATGCACTGTGACATTAAAGAAACTACTATATTGCAATTTTGATGGGGATATGTTTCTTGAGCACATGGAACTGAAGTTGTGAAATCTGGCCAAGGGACTATCTGCTTCTCAGTTGTCAGAGTCTATATTAGAATTTAGATTTCTTATGTTTAGTGAAAAGTGATCTTAGTTACCCTGTAGAAGACCACAACTGGGGAATATGTTAAATAATATTTATTAGAGTGCCTACTCTTTGTAGGAAAACACAGGAAAGTGGATAACACACACACACATATATATATGTATATCTGTACATATATATACATAGATATATACATATATATGCCCATATACATAAATATATAATACATAATTTAATTTAAAGAATTAACATCCATAGAGGATATAGTGTCTAAGTGCCAAGTTGTGCTAAAGTAAGAAATATGGTTTTAGCAGTCTCTAAATAACTCTATATGCATTAGAGCTTGTTGATAATGATATTAACAAACAGCCTGAAGAGAATAGAATTTCAATAAAGTAAAAATATCATTTCTGACTCTGAATAAATGTTTTACCCCTCCTTTTTTGGTCTATAATTTATTTATTCCATTTGAGACATCACTCTAGTTATCATGGTGAAATCATTGACTTAAATTCCAAATCAGGAATTGATTACAATGGAATATGAAGGAAAGAAATCGGTCAGCCCACTGTTAGGTGAAGCAATGGAAGGTGCTATAACAACCAACACAGTTAGGTATCATGAATGAACTCCTACGTTTTACTAATCTGCTCCATGGCCTTGGGTAATTTGTTTAAACAGGTGAACAACAATTTCCATTGCCATAAAGCAGGGTTGGTTGAGTTATTGTTATGTGAAATCTTTGAGAAAATTTCAAGCTAAGGCCTAAGAATCCATAAATAAATGCCAGGGTGCCCCCAGGAATTATTCCTCCCAAGAACATTCCTATTAGAAGATATACTGCAAACCACAGAGATTTGAGTCCAGAACACTTTCTTACACAATATTGCCATTTAGAAGAGAAACCTTCCAACCAAGTCCAGATATCTCCATTACCTGAAACAGTCTGCTCTCCTGCTTTGCTGTAGGAAAAATTCAGATAATTTTCTATCCTGTTCCATACTCGTAAAATAATGGCAGGGGGAAAGAGAGACATTTGAAACACTTGATTGTCCTAAGAAAAAATCAAATCAAATCATTTTAAAACTCAATTAAAATGATGCAAAATTTACAAATTTACAAAGACACATTTTAGTCTCTTTACATTTTAATCCATAATGCCACAATGCACAGGTGATTGAATTTTTCTAATTTCATATGTAAAAATATATAATTTCATACATATTAATCTTACTATTCTCTTTAAAATCCATAGATTTGAGGACTCCCTCTGGTGGTTGAATACAACATAAATTTTTATGTTAGCAAAATGAACACAGTGTTAAGATCTATGTTGAAATAAGCTTCTATATATTTGAATGTTATTTAATTTTTAAGGTGCAGCATCTATAAGGTGGTGGTAATGAATACGATAGTAAAGATCCAAATTAAACTTGGGGTATGTCAACAGTTAAAGACTAAAAACCGTCTGATAATACAAGCAGGAAAGATAAAGGAGCGACATATTATGAACATTCTTTTGTCTCTGCAATTTACTTTATGTGATAACTATTTTCAAATGAGTTCACTTTGTTGATCAGAAGTACAACTGCCCAGAAGTACAATGTGTTAGAGACACATATAATTGAAAGATTTTCTTTTGATTTTTCTTTTTAACACTCAGAGGCTAATTCTGGCTCTGCACTCAAAAATTACTCCTGGTTTGAGCGACCATATGGGATGCGGGGGAACAAACCCGAATCTGTCCTGGGTTAGCAAAGTGCAAGGTGCAAGCAAAGTGCAAATACCACTCTGGTCCCTCATTCGATTTTTTAAAAAAAAATATTCTAATAGGAATTTACTCTCTCTCACACACACACACAGTTTGGTAGTTAACAAAAGGAATTGGGAATGTGGGGTGAGTGGAATGAACAAAATATCACAAACTTTTGATAGTGATCATGGTGTAATTTACACAAGTGTTGTATATACTATAAATCTAAAAGTGTGATATTACAAACCAATGCTACTTTAATAGAAGTTTAAAAATTAATAAAGCAAAGTGAATTGCACATATTTTTAAATGAACAAAAATTAAATGAAAAAAAAAACTCTAGAAAGCAAAATGGAAATTGGAAATATCAAACACTCTGGAAATCACAAACAGAGCCAAATCTTCAGATGGCTTTTAAATGGCTATAAAATTGCAGTATAAATAAAATTACAAATAACAATTGTATGGGTATAAGCAAGATGTTATATCAATACTTTTAGTATTTTCTTATATATTTCCTATATTTCACCCAAAACCAAAATAGGATAGCTTTACTCAAGCAGTCATTCAAAAAATTACTTGATAGAATTTATATCTCCTGCATTCTTTCCAAGTTCCCATAAAAGACATTTGCTTTTCAGCTTTTTCTCAGATTTCCATCTCCTTTCAACAGATTAGTGAAGTATGCTATTACCAATTTGTTAGAAACAGTAGAGTTAACACTTCAGTTGCTTAATAGACTGTCAGGTGTTGCAGGTAATTTCAGTCATTTGTCAAGATTTCCTATCAAATACATTTTATTGGCTGATGACATAAACAGCACTGAGCACAGAAATATGTACATCCTAAAGAAGACAAGTAGAGAAAGATAGCAATTTTTCTATCTTAATAATTTTCCAGAAAGGTGAAGACTAACACTTTACCCCAATCAATGCAAACCTTCATCAAATATTTTATATTTTCCAAGTGATATTCTAAAGGACACCATAAAGAAGTTACATTAATATCTTTTCTGGTACATAACTAAAATGATTTATTGAATTTACAAATACAAAAACTGAGAAAAATAATCTCAAATATAGAAAAATAAATTTTTTAGGTTTGTAATTTCAACTTTGAGAATTTAATTATGCTTAGAAATCATCAAATATTATCATGTGAGAAAATTAGAGCTGTCCCTTGCTCTAAAATTCTATATATTTATATAAGTAGATGTGTGTGCATACTCAATTTTAAGACAATGTGGAGATTTCAGGGAAACTAGAGCCAAGGAGGAAGAAGGAACATGTGTCTCATCAGGTCGTGTTTATCCAGAGTCCTCTCTCTCTGGAGAAGGCTTCTGTATCTGCTGATCTATAGCTCAAGACTATGCGGAGGAGGAGTTTCATAAATACTTATTCTATCTTTTTACTTATTTATTATTAATAATTAAAATATTAATTTAAAAATAAATGAAACTACTAAAAAAATCCCTAACAAAGCAAGTTATAAATCTTTAAATGAGTATATTCTGAGTAAAATGAACCAGAGGAAAAAGGATAGACATAGAACAATCTCACTCATTTGTGGGATATACGAAAAACAAGAGATAGTACAGTAAAATGTCCAGAGACAATAGAATTAAGGGTCAGGAGGTCCAGCCCAGGGTAGGAAGCTTGCCACAAAGAGTGATGAGTGCTGTTAGAATAGAGAAGGATCTATGAGGACAATGATAGTTGCAACTGAATACTCTAGACAAGAAGTCTGTGCTGAAAGGGAAGAAAGTGACATGCAAGACAACCTCCATTAACAACAGTGCAGATTATAGTGTCAAAAAAAGTGTTAAGAGAGAAAAAGACAGAGAGATACAGAAAGACAGAGAGAAGCAAATTGCCTGCCCTAGAGACAGGGAAGGTGGGGGTGTTGGTGAAAGGAGGTGGGAAATGGTAGGAACATTGGTGACAGAAGGGGTGTACTGGTGAAGGATGGTGAACACTGTATGACAGAAACCCAACAATGAACAATTTTCTAACATCAGTGCTAAAAGAAAGCACTTTAAAGTGAATAAACTCTTTTTAAGCATTAACTCAGTAAGAACCTACAAGTTGTCTTCCCAAGTATCATCATAGATGCCAGTAAATAATGCTCTTGATAGAAAAAAATATGTTATAAGACTGACTGAGCTTAAATAAAATCTTATATTCTACTATTGAAGGTAAAAATAGAATGAAGAATTAGCAGATTGGAAGAAGTAGGGAAGGAGTAGGAGGAAGAAGGACAAGCAATACAAATATGGGCAATTGTTTGATAAATGACTCAAGGTTTGGAGAATTGATATACAAATGTCCGGATGTTTGGAGGCTGGAGAGATGATACAATGGGTATGGTATTTGCCTTGCACACTTCTGACTTGGATTTGATTTCCAGCATCCCATATGATCCCCCAAGCCTGTCATAGATAGGTATGAGACAAAAGGCAAAAAAAAAATTACACTTGTTTTTCAGGTGCTGCAAGAGAATGTGCTCTAATAAAACTTTAATTAAGAGGGGTTTGTTTTGTGCCACAGTGATAGCGCTATGGTAGGGCATTTGCCTTGCATGAGGCTGACCCAGGACAGACCTTGGTTCGAACCCTGACATCCTATATAGTCCCCCAAGCCAGGAGCAATTTCTGAGTGCATAACCAGGAGTAATCCCTGAGCTTAACCGGGTGTACACCCCCCAAAAGAGAGTTTTAGTGTATATATATATATATATATATAAATATATATATATATGAATTGTTATGCTTTATATATATTACTGGAATATATATGCTCCAATATACCCATATTCAAATATGTGTGCGAAATATACTAGAGTAACCATTGTAGGCATAGCATACTGCTTCTTGCTGCTAGATGTCTTTAGGCTGTAGAAAAGTAAGATAGCATGCACTTAATCATAAAAACTGCTTCATTACAATTATGGAAGCATCAGTGTGCCCATTTCCCTTTAAATGCTTAAGTTGGCTTCTGTGTAACTGCTTATATGCATTAACATCTATTTTCTAGAAAGATGTGCACATATATTTTCTGGATTTTAATCATTTCTTATGTAAGCACTATGTTACAGAAATATTTATAATTGGGTTTCAGTCATAGAATGTACACCATCCTTTACCAGTGCAAATTTCTTGCCACCAATATCTCCCATTTTCCTCCCAACTCTACCCGAAAAACCTGCCTATCTCTGGGACAGGCATTTTGCTTCTCTCATTCTAACTATCATTGTCATGGTAGTTGTCAGTGCAATTAGTACTCTCACTATAGTCATCACTCTTTGTAGCAAGCTTCATATCATGGCCTGATCCTCCCAGCCCTCATCTCTATTGTATCTGGATATTACCATGATGTTTTATTATTTTTCTTATATCCCATAGATGAGTGATATTATTTATATTCATCCCTCATCCTCTGACTCATTTCACTTAGCATAATAATCTCCATTCCATCTATTTATAGGAAAATTTCATGATGCATACTATGTTATTGTGTAAATATCCTAGTTTCTTTAGCCAATTCTCTGTTGTCAAGCACTTGGATTGTTTCCAGATAGCTACTGTAAATAAAGTTTCAATGAGCATAGGAATACAGAGGACATTTTTGTATTGTGTTTTTGTGTTCCTAGGGTATATCCCCAGGAGTGGTATTTCTGGGTCATGTGGTAGTTCAATTTCAAGTTTTTTGAGTAAAAATCTATTTTCCAACTGCAGTGATCATTAGTGCTAAACATCTTATAACACTTGCATAAAATTATTTAGTTCAAAAAACCTAAAGCTTCCGTGGCAATGTAACTCAATGGTATCTACCTATATATTTTATGTGAATAAAAAATGAAAAACAATATGGAGATGACTCAAACAACTGAAAATCAAGCTCCTAAATGATTCAGCTATACCACTCCTAGTGGTAAACCCTAGGAACACAAAAGCACAACAGAAAAATGCTTTCTTCACAACTCTGTTCATTGCAGCACTATTTACAATAGCCAGAATCTGGAAACAATCCAGATGCCCAACAATAGATGAGTGGCAAAAGAAACTGTGGTACATTTACATAATGGGATACTATATAGTTGTCAGAAGAAATGAAGTCATGAAATTTTCCTATACATGGGTAAACGTGGAAACTATTATATGCTGAGTGCAAGAAGTCAGAGGGAGAGAGATAGACACAGAATAGTCTCACTCATCTATGGATTTTAATAAAATAAAAGACATCATTGTAATAATACACAAACAATAGAGATGAGGGCAGAAGAACCAGCCCAGGATATGAAGCTTACCACAAACAATGGGGAGTCCAGTTAGAGAAATAACTACACTGAAAACTATCATGACAATGATAGTGAGTGAGAGAAATAGAATGCCTGTTTCAAATATAGGCAGGTTGTGGGGAGGAAAGAATTGGGGGGGGGGCATTGGTGGTGGGAATGTTGCATTGATGAAGGGGGTATTCTTCTTTACAACTAAAACCCAACCACAATCATGTTTGTCATCATGGTGCTTAAATAAAAATATTAAAAATTCTTATAAAAATACCCATGATTCATTCACTGTAAAACTAGTGCCTTCAGCGAATAGATTTCACTAAAATACTTGAACTCTTTTCAGGTACTCTCTCAAATATTTCTGCTAAGTGCCACTATATTCAATCACTGCCTATTATCCACTCTCACAGAGTTGTAATTAAATTTATATCTCGGAAACATTTTTTAGTCACTGTGTATGCACTTGAAAAACTACATTTAATTTGCCAAAAGAATGCAATTTTATTATTCTGAGGTACAAGGTCTCCTGCTTAAGTTATTTGTAGGCTCTATGGGGCCAGAGCAGTGGCACAAGCAGTAGAGCGTTGCCTTGCATGCGCTGACCTAGGATGGACTATGGTTCGATTCCCCAAGTCCCATATGGTATCCAAGTCAGGAGAAGTTTCTGAGCACATAACCAGGAGTAACCTCTGAGCGTAACCGGGTGTGGCCCAAAAATTAAAACAATAACAAAAACTTTAAAAAAGTTATTTATAGACTCCTTTCCCATGACAAAAAATAATAATGACTGATGCATCCAACCCAAGGAAAATTACTAAAATCTTAGCTAATACCTTCTTCTTTTCTTTCACACTTAGGTGACAGTGTCAGAAATCAAATATAAGACAATGATGCTATTATGTGAAGATTTGGAGATCAATATCTTTTATCTTTAACTCTTAATATTCATATATATTTCAAACTTAAATATATTAGGAAAATAAAACAAAACATTACATAAAGAATGTTAGTACACTGCACTGTTTTGTGAGCATCTCTTTAGGATTATTTAAAAAATCTTTTATACAGAGTTAAAAAGTTATTGATGGTTGAATTTCAGTCATAAATGTTGTAATACCCCTCTCTTCACAAGTGTTTCCATACTATGTTTTCATATTCCACAATGAATGAAATCATTGTTTTCAGGTCCCTTTGATTCATTTCACTCAGCCTGATACTCTCCATGTCTATTCATCTATAAGCAAACTTTATGAGTTCATTTTCCTAACAGCTGCATAATATTTCATTGTGTTGATATAACATTGTTTTTCATCTCTCATCTATTCTCAGACACGTGGTAATTTCAGCATATCTTAAAAGTGGTGGTCCATAAATTTCATTAGATGATGGGATTTTTGTTGCAATTTATGTGCACTGTTTCATTCAATTTTCACAATGTCCCTGTAAATAGGGGATGAAGATATTATTCACTCATATTACAAGTCCCTTTCATAGGAGCTGGGACAATCTTATATTGTCTAGGTCAGACACTTGTCTTGCATGAGATTGACCGGTACACAATTCCCAAAACCCCACATCATCTTCTTGAGCTCTGCCAGAGTGATTCCTGAATGCAGTCAGGAGTAAGCCCTGAGCAATGTGGGTATGAAACCCTCCAAAAAATCTTTTCCTACTGTAGGAGACCCTGTGTCAAATAAGTGTCTGTGTGTTACATAGGAACATTTAAATATTTTC
>PVKC010034654.1:0-13665 GCA_004027635.1 Crocidura indochinensis
TGTGTGTGTTGTGGTTCATCTATGGGTTTATGTGTCCGAATGTGTGTGCATTTGTGTGAAGTATATATATATAGTGGAGAAGCAAAATAGAAACAATACCTTTCTGACTGAATTAGATTAAAATTACAACTGTCTGTTAGCTTCAAATTTATTGAAATCTCTCAGGTAAACTTGATTTCAGGGAAGTTAGTAAACATTTTGAAATAAGTTTAAGAAAGAAAAGATTTCCACTAATATCCAGAGAGCCAGAGATCAGGACCAAAAACTTAAGGACAAACAGCTAAAAGGTCATTGACCTATAAATGACTAATGCTGAAAACTTCTCTAAATATAATTATCTAAGAACAGTGCTGCTCTTTGAGTGTGACTGCTTAATCTAGGC
Source organism: Crocidura indochinensis (assembly GCA_004027635.1). Taxonomy (NCBI): domain Eukaryota; kingdom Metazoa; phylum Chordata; class Mammalia; order Eulipotyphla; family Soricidae; genus Crocidura; species Crocidura indochinensis. Next base: position 383 of record PVKC010034654.1, read on the forward strand.
TAGAATCCTCTAAAATTACCTGAGTAGAAAAATTATAACTTCCTAATAATACCTAATTTTGATTTTGCTATGTTTTTCTTTTCTGTTTTGGAACTATATCTGGCAGTGTTCATGGCTTAGTTCTAACTTTGGACTCAGAGATAATTCCTGGTGGGGTTCAGGGCATTAGGGATTAAATCCAGATTGAATACAAAGAAAGCTCTTCATCTGCTGTACTATCTCTCCATTCCCTCTCATAATCATACTTCCTGATAAAGATCTAATCCTTGAGTTCTTAAATTATAGTATAAGAGTTAGTTGACTAGTACAGTTTAATATTAAAATAGATGTAATTTCTGCAACTATTGATCTTTTTGATATATTTTTTTAAATTTGTGTCACACCCAGCAGCGCTCAGGGTTGCTCATGGATCTATGCTCAGAAATTGCTTCTGGCAGTCTTGGGAGACCATATGGGATGACAGGATTTGAAACATCGTCGTTCTGCATGCAACAACTATTTATCTTAATCTCTTTGAGAGTAATTTATTATTCTAAACAGTCCCTAAAAAGTATCTCTTGTATGAGAGTACAGTGGATAAGGTGCTTATTTTGCAATTGTCTGATCCCAGTTTAATTCCTGACACTTTATATGGTTCTCCATGTCTACCAGGAGTGATCTCTAAGAATAGAGCCAAGAGTAAACCTTGAGCACCATTAGGTATGGTCTCAAAAACCAACCAAACAAACTAACAAAAACAAAGCCTTAAACATTTTTTTTTAAAGTTACTAGTACAGGGACTTAAGCAGTGGCACAGCAGTAGGGCATTTACCTTGCATGCGACTGACCTAGGATGAACCATGGTTTGATCCCCCTGCGTTCCATATGGCCACCCAAGCCAGGAGCGATTTCTGAGCACATAGCCAGGAGTAACCCCTGAGTTTCACCAGGTGTGGCCCAAAAACCAAACCAAAACAAACAAAACAAAAAAGTTACTAGTACATATCTCCATACACATCTATTATATGACAAACTAAGATAAACTATCTTGACTATCTGATCCATAGTTTGAAAGTCCAATAATTGTTTTGACAGTCTCAAATAAAATTAATGCCATTTGTATACCTGGGAAAACTAAACAATGAGAGTGGAATAGTCTTGTGCTAGGGAGAAAGGTTCTCTTATCAGTTCAGATTCTGTACAAGACTTTTGATATGAGATCAGTGTCCTCAATTCACACTGACCTGACAAATATCATGAATATTTAACTTGAAAATAAAGTCTCCCCTTTATCAAGTATGCATTCATCTTGACTCCTCTGAATTTAGAATTAAAATGAAATTGATGCTACCATCTGCAATGCCATCATGCCAGTATTCGTTGAATGCAAATGCAAGAAGCACATTCAGCTTTGCCTAAAAACATGGAGTTGACATTTCCACATTATAAATAGAGCATCAAATGGAATAGGGTAATTCCCCCAGGCTTGAAAGGTTTTGACCTTTACTCTTTCTCTGCTCCTTTCAGGACTCACAGACCCTTCCTTCTTCTAGAATTATCTGACCAGGATCCAAATGAACAACAGATTTATTTAAGGGTCTAACTAGACCCCAGGGTTTATTGCAGATTTCTTTTGCATTTTAATAGCATTGATTCTGTTTCTGCGCTCTAACTCCCCGTTGCTTATTTATTTTATCAACTGAATGTTGAATGATTGATTTTGAATTCTACATTTTAATGCTGTTTTTATTTGTCTCTTGATAATTCAAACAACATATTCTCCTCTGCTTACTCTATAGATCCAAATTCCTAATAAAAATTATCTTGTGTTTTGTATATATAGCTTCTTGGAATACGAAAAAAGAAATGAAAGATGGGTTTTTATTATTGGTTAATCCCTTCACCCCCACCAGTAGCACTGAAATATCTTTCTTACTGATGTCTTTTTTTATTTATATAGTTGTGATTTCCTTGCCTGTACAAACCACTGCAGTTTACGGAGGGAAGTTTTGGCAGTTTTCCAGCATTCAAAGAGTTTATGCTATTTTGAGAAAGATTGGTATAAAGATTATGATAAACACTATGTCCTTCCATTTAAGAATATTGAGGGAGAGAGGAAAAAAAGGCAGATAAGAACAAATTTATGACTGTGAACAAAATAATAACATTTTACCAGGTCTTGATGAGGCTTGTAAATAACATGATTGACTTTATACTTTTAATGCAATAGTTGAAAGTTCATTTCAAAAGAGATGATCTCAAAACTAATGAAAGTTCTGCCTTTTCTTTGTTTGCTTATTTTCACAGTTACTCCTGATTCTGCAGTCAGGAATCACTCATGGCTTCAGGTACCATATGGAATTTCAAGAATAGAACCCAGATAGGCCATGTTCAAGGCAAGAGCGATACCAGCTGTACTTTTGCTCTGGTTCCAACTCTTTTTTTCATAATGGTCATTTATTTAATGCATATAGTAAAAATGCATTTATACTAATAAGGAATATAAATAATATGCAATGACTTAAAATAACATGAAATTAAAGAGACTCTCAAAAATCTCACAGTGTTTTAGCAGAGGTCCTGAATTATTTTTATCTCTTGCCCCATTTAAGAAAAAAAAAAAATCAAACACAGCCCCTGGAAATTTCCATCCCTTAAGTGAACAAAGACAAAGCATGACAACTACACCTTTTACAAAGCCCTCTGAATAATTCCAGTGTCTCCCTGTTCATAGCCCCACCCATGGGAGACACTGCTTTTAAGGTACCACCCTTTAAATAACCTCCATCAAACACTGCCAATGGTTGGTCAGGTGGACCTTATAGGGAAATATAGGAAGCCAAGGTGAATAGCCTCCAGGGTCAGTACATAAAGGTAAGCTAATGGAGAGTCAATGAAAGGCATTGATTCCGCATCTTCTTTTGGGACTATGGTGGTTGTAGATCAGCAGAATTTATAGTCAGGAGAGGAGATAGATTACTACAGAAGATAGTAAGGACAGAAAGTAAGGGATTTTCTTTATTACACTCCAGGTTTGTTTGGTTTCTGCCTATATTTTCCTTTCTTGTGTTTTATGACCTTGTTTTGTCAGATATTTAACTGTATAAGCTGAGTGGTAAATTTTCTTCTTTATTTTAACTTTATTTAAACACTAGTTTTACAAGGTTGTATAAAATGCAGTTGTTTGGGGCATTCAGTGTTCCAACATTACTCCCACTACCAGTATGACCTTCCCTCCACCACTCTTCCCAGTTTCTGGCAGGCCTCCTTAGCAGCACAAAATATTTGATATTGTCATTAAAACAAAATGGCAAATTGAATTATCAGAAAAGTATTTCAGTAAAAGAAAACGTGAAAATTGTTATATCTCATAGTGACTTACTGACCTCATTGTGTGAGAAATTTACTTAACTGATGTTCTAGTAGCATTTATGTTATAGTTTCTGCTTATGGAGCTTCGGGGATTCCTATACTACTTTTCTATATAATTTGAGGTGTTCCTTCTGGGGTGTCAGTATTGTGGAAACTGGAAATGTCCAATAGCTATCTCTAAAGTAGTGAAGCTGGGACTTTTATATGTAGAGAAGGGGGAGCTTAGAGATCATTGTTGGGGTTTCTTCAGCCAGAGACACCATCTACACCCTCCTAAGAAGGCATGAATTTTCACCCTGAAGACTGTTGTTCTTGGGAGTTTTATGGGTTTGGCATCTCTTCTGAAATTAGTCATTTTCATTGTTAACTTTCTACCATGTGAGTATTTAAGAATTTCTCGGTTTCTGTTTTATTCTTTACTGATAGCCTGGCTGTCAGAAAAATATTTTTCAAAACTTTGAAGACTGCCTCATGATCTTTGAAGATATTGAAGTCAAAACTCTGAGCATACCCTGAGTGTTTTTCCTGAGTAAATCATTGGTGATTATTTCAGAATCATGTTGCATGTTTTATTTTAAAATCTTGTGTTTCTATTTTGCTTATTTATTGATGAATAAGGTCAATAGAAATCTTGATTAGATATATGTGCAAAAGGGCAACAGTTGTCAAATTTCTGAAAAGTAGTTTTGTATAGTACCATATATTATTCAGAGAGATTCCTGAATAGCAAAGTAAAGAAAGAAATTTTTGTGTTAGACTGTCTTAATTTTGGCCAGATATCTTATTCCATGTGATTAAATTCTTTTGAAAATTTATTATTTTTTATTTTTAAAAAGACTATTAATATGGCAGATTATTTTACTTCACATTTTACTTAGTACATCAATATTTTTAATATATTGTCATTTACTATAAATTTAATATAGTAGATTTAATTTAATATGTAGATATTTCCTTCAAAACTTTTAGGAAACTTACATATTCTTGGCCTCTTAGTCTACCCTAAAGTTTTGCAATTACCATTCTTAAAATGAATCCCTAGAAAGCCAGAGAGATAGTACAGCCAAGAAGGTAACTGGCTTGCATACAGTCTGCTCAACTTCGATCCACAGCACTAGATGTTGTCCCTCAAACCATTCCTGCAGTAAATTCTGAGCACAGAGTTAAGAGTAAGCCTTGAACACCGCTGGGTGTGTGACCCCCAAACTAAAACAATCTAAAACAATAAATTCCACAACTCCACCCTTTAGTCTCAACCATCATTTTCAAAGACCAAGTGATAAGTTGTATCCACCCTGAATCAGTTTAGTCAAGCGAGCATAAATTCCTCTTAACTCTATGGGGTTTTTCAAAGTCCATAGGAATTTAGGAGACATAATTTTAATTTCATTTTTTATTTACTATTCTTATCCTCTAGACAGTTTTAAGATTCTTTGAGAAAGAAATGTGCTGTGCACATGAACCTATTTCCTGCTAGAGTTTAGTGTCCCCAAAGCAATTAAGAACCTCCATAGAGAGGCTATATTTCAGTTGCAAGATGTATGTGGCATTTTAAGGTCAAAGGAGAAGTGAAAATACTAATATAGTATTTGCTACATTGATGATGTTCAATAAATACTGGCTGCCTTACCTATTATTCCTTCAGTTTCCTTTTAGTATTGAGACATAGAAAAATGATTTCCTAGTATGATGTATATAAAAATTAATAAGGATGCATAATAAAGCCAATTTTCTACTTTTTAAGTTTGAGTCACTGACTAATTTTCATTATATTTTATTTCCAGGTCATATTAGTATTCAAAATTTCCATATCTTTCCTACATTAGATGAACAGTTCTTGAAATAAATAATTTGTCTCAAAAATATGTCTTATAAATAACTGCCATGCTATGTTGTACATTGAAAAAGAGAGAAAAATTATTTGAATCTTTAAAAGTTTAATTAACATACTTAAGATAGGGTTCCTTGTACAGGCCTTATTTTTTTCATCTTTTTTTCTCCAAAACTACACTACTAGCAAGGACAGTGTAGCACTCACACAATAGATACTCAATTTCTTTTAAATATAGAAGGCATTTAGAGCTCTGTTGGGTCCTTAAAATACAAATTGACCACAGATGTACAACTCTTTTAATTTTTTTCTTTTCCTGAATCAGATGTATGGTGCCTATATCAAGAGCAACAAAACCTTTTCAACACAATATTTGAAATACAAAAAACATGAGGCTCAAATGAAAAATATATTTACATGGCTCAAATGTTCATTCACCAGCAAGTTGAAAGCATATGATTTTCTTGTCATATGACATGTCACAATACTAAAATGGTGACAATGCTGACACTCTATATTTTGAGTAAGCACAAGAGCATGAATCCAATTCCTGAATATGCCACATATCTAGCTACTTGTTCATTATTGGCCTACCTAATAAACTCCTAAGATTAACCTATTGAAATTCAATCTATTTGAAAAGTTGTATTTTCAGTCTGTCATTTTGAAATTAAAGGAATGAATTGAGAATATTTTAATGAATAAAAATTATGATGAGATATATTGCATTACCAATTACTTATTTTAAGCTATATCCTTGCCATTACCATTTTCCTGTGTTCAAAGTAAATATTTTTCTAGTATATTTGGTAAATAGAGGTCATTTGATGTCTATTTCTGAGATTCTTCCTGATAATTCTAGGTTTATGAGAAACTTCTCAGTTGTTTATAATCTCTTGAAGAGTTATTTTATTTTTTCTAGTGAATAAACAGATTAGAAACTATGCTCATTTCTCTCTCTTAACTCTGCAAACTTCTATTTCAATAGAATATGCTGCCACATGATCTTTTCCTCAAGAATTATGAGTGGCTAAATGTAATGGTAGTATAAGAGATGGAAGTAAATGTACACCATGTAAAACTGATTTTTAACACAAGGGAAAAAATTACATAATTCAAAAATTGTCATTCCAAATTATCAGTTCGCCTCTTTGAACCCTAGTCTTGCCTGTACAAATCCACCTCAAAGATGATAGTATACTAACTCCAAAATTTCCTGTTATAAATATCTATTCCATTCCTATTAGCTCTTCAAAAATAAATGAGATAACCTTAGGCTCTAGATTTAATTTCTTTTCCTCACTTGAAAATTTCTGGATAGCACAACCATTAGCAATATATAAGTCAATTTCTATTGTTAATTCTATAATATATGCGATAATATGAGGTAGAGGTGGTACTTTTTATTAAAAATATCCAGGGTAAGATTTAGTACTAAAAATTATGACATCATTATTTTATTCCATTTGATGCAAGTTCATTTTGTGTAGTCTTAAATTTTGTTTCTGTTCTGAGGTCAAATGGAGCCTTGCTTGGGAGCTGTACCTATCTCTGTGCTCAGGTGATCACTAGTAATTTCAGGGATCAAATTGCAGTGAGCTACTTGCCAGGCAAGTGTTTTAATAGCATCCTATCTCTCCAATTCTGTAAAGTCTTCTTGTTTGGAGGCCACACCCCACTGTGCTCTGGACTTACTCCTAGCTCTTTTCTCATTGATGAGCTCAAGGAATATGACTTTTCAGGAATCAAACCCAGGTCAGCTGCATGCAAGGCAAGCATGTTTACCTGCCTTACTAATCCTGTCCAGTCCAAGTTCCATCTAGTCATTTTTTTCCCTATAAAGTCTTTTTGAAAACTTTCTGATCAACTTATAAAATGCACACACACACACATACACACACACACACACTCACTCACAAATCACTAATCAAGAGAGAGCAAAATATACATAAAGTTTAAATAGAACCATATCTCTGAGTTAAACAGAATCTTGGCATTTACTCACTTGAGGAATAAAGGGAGAGTTACAGGTAAATCCATTCTTTCTTTTTTTATTCTTCCATCTCCAAACCATGTATAGAAGACTACAGGTGCAGAAAATTATAATCCCAAACTGTAATTTGTTTTTGAGCTGCAGGACCATCTGTAGCCAAGTCACAGCTAAAAATTACCTCTCTTCTTTATTTACTCTTCTTAGGCCACTTTTTAAACGAAGGTTTTTATATTTGATTGTTTTATAAATAAGGAGAAGACAATAGGAAGAACTAGTATCCTCTTATTTGGCAATTCCTGGTGTGTGTGTGTGTGTGTGTGTGTGTGTGTGTGTGTGTGTGTGTGATGGGAGTAGTATAAGAAAAAAGCTTGGCATTGCCATCTAATAGAATTCCAGTAAAAAGAATAAATTAAATATTCTCATAAATATTCTTCATAAATTTTTTCACTTCTTTTCACCCTTAATGGTATTGGTCCTATAACAACTTAACATTATTCTCATTAATACTTTATTCAATAATTTAGAAAGATAAAGTAGAGGGGCCAGCCAGTGGCGCTGGAGGTAAGGTGCCTCTGCCTTGCCTGCATTAGCCTTGGACAGACAGCGGTTTGATCCCCCGGTTTCTCATATGGTCCCCCAAGCCAGGAGCAACTTCTGAGTGCATAGCCAGGAGTAACCCCTGAACGTCACTGGGTGTGGCCCAAAAACAAAAACAAAAACAAAAAAAGAAAGATAAAGTAGAAATGATTTCTCTTTTTTTTTTTTACCCCCTAATATCTTTCTCTATTATTTAATGTAGGCACTATGTGGGGAAAAAAGTAAAGAAACATCTGTTCTCTTTTTTTGGAAAATCAATTTTGGAAGAAAAATTGATAAGTATTGAAAAAAATTGTATATGCAAGTGGATGTGATCTGTAAAGTCAGTATAGCTGCAGTAAAGTCAAATAGTGACTTTATATAAGTCATAAGAACTCTTTTAGCAAATAAACAAAACAGAATAAAGAATATAAAAATTTGGGGGTCAGGGATATAGCACAAAAATTAAGCCATATATTTTTTATGGACTCAATAAAGAGTCGATTTCTGACACTGCAAGTGCCCCAAAGTGTCACCCTGCAGATCCCCAAGCATTATAATGAGCACCCTGGTTGCCTCTGGTACTGAAAAACTAAGATTTTTCTGTTGAGTTACCAAGATATATTGGTGGAGGGGAACAGGCACTCTGGATAGATGTATATTGAAAAAAAATGTGTAATTAACAGTATTGTAAAATGTAGTAAATTAAAAAATGATAACATTTATAAAGTAGATAATGCAAAAGCACTTGATTATTTTTTTAAAAATCCTCTTTGGAATTTTCAAAATGAAGTATTAACTTACAGTAAAGAGACAAGAGATCAAGAATCATTGTCCTGGGGCCCGGGAGATAGCATGGAGGTAAGGCGTTTGCCTTTCATGCAAAAGGTCATCGGTTCAAATCCCGGTGCCCCATATGGTCCCCCGTGCCTGCCAGGAGCAATTTCTGAGCATGGAGCCAGGAGTAACCCCTGAGCACTGCCAGGTGTGACCCAAAAAAAACACACACACACAAAAAAAAGAATCTTTGTCCTGAACTTCCTCTTCTAATGTTGTGTTCTTAACTCTTCTTACCAACTATCTGACATGCTACCTACACTTTTTATCACACAATTTTTTTCTAAACTATATTAAACCTTTCCTAACACATCTGTACTCTCCTTTTTTATTATGATTGTATCTATGCCTAAATTCTGTCACTTTAGAACATTATTCATTATTATTTTTTTGTTCCTCTCCACTGGCTACTTACATTAATAAACTTGTACTTTTCCATTATAGGAGTCTCAGCTAAGAAATTAGAGGAAATCAGAGGAGAATTTATTTTTGCTCCCATAAATTCTTGCCCATGTAAATTTTCTCTTATTTTATAACCAGTCTTACACTCTCTTCAGCCAGATTTTGATTTTGATTTCATTATCAGTCCTGTTATGCTTAATTGCAAGAACTTTTTTAGTATGATAAGATCAGGATTGAAATTTTAGCTACACATATTTACACCCCTTTCATAAGTCAGTTTTTTAAGGTTTTTGAGCATCCTTTGTATTTTGTAGAATAGAGACAATAATGTGCTTGCAAAAATGTAAACCTTCAATGATTTCATATATACAAACCATTGGTAGAATGTTTGCTAGGGATCTATCCTATAATTAAGGAGAGAGACGTTTTAGCTTTTGATCAATAAAATAAAAAAAGTAAGATAGAAAGACAAAGTTTGATCTGTGTGCTTTTTAGGTCAGTGGGGTTATTAAACAGCTTGGGAGAATATAAAAAGATAAAACCTAGTTAAAATAATACAAATAATAATATATATTACATGCTAATTTTTTGCATAAATGAAACAATCTTTATTGGTATTAATGTTTTTGGTACTGGAACTATTTATTTCTCATTCTATAGGTAATAAGTCTGAGCTACAAAATGATTAATTACAATGCCCAAGGTTGCATATCTAACAAGTGATTTGAGTCTGCATGGACTGACTTCAGATTCTGTGCTTTCAACCACTCCACAAATGCTATTCAATTAAAATAGCTACATAAAGACTAAGAAGAATGTTTTACATTCTTTATTTTTTAACTTATTTTATTACTTTTAAAATATATTTTATTGAAACCATTGTGATTTACAGAGTTCTTCATGGTTGAATTCCAGATATACAGTGAGTCAGGGCCATTCCCACCACCAGTGTCAACCTCCTTCCACCAATAAACCCAGAGTAAGATGCTTTATTTTTAAGAAAGTACATATAAATACACTGAATGTAGGATATTTTCATATCATAAGACCAGTTTTTAGTATTTTTATTGTGGGTTTTTTTGGACTGTAACTTAAAATAAATTTTATAATTAACTAGAAGAACAAAGTTATGAATTTAGATTTTTTTCCTTAGGATATAAATATTTACCATTTAGATTTTGAGCATTTTGATTGGTTTTGAAAAAAATCTAAGAAATTCTTTGCTCTTAATTCATTTGACATGCTACATGATTTATTCTGAAATATCAAATTATACCAGCTCCAATTTTCTCATCAATTGATACTCTTTACACTGATGTCCTGCCAGTTGGCATTTGTCAGAGTGTGAAGGAAATCATATCAAGCTGGTCTGCATTCTTCAGAAGCTGGGAAAAAAAATCAAACAAACATCAGGCAGACTGATAAGAGGAAAAGTTAAAAATAAACAGACAAACAATAAACACATATATAACTTCTGTATATATGGAAGATACTAAATAGGATTTAGTAACTTGCCCGTGTGACTTAAGAGATTGGTTGGAAAATCTTATCTGAAATAAAGACTAGGGAAGAGTAAAAGGAAGATTCATTTGAGGGGTTACAAAGAGAGGCACTAGAAACAAAGATAAACATTTAAATCCTGCCTTCTCCAGAGAATAGAGATAAGGTGGGTAGGATTAGTACAGTCTGGGAGATAACTGGAACAGAGTTTTTCAAAGTTAACCTCCTCTCAGTCTTCCAAGCCCAATTCTCTCATAAAATACACATTAGCCAAAAAGTCAAACAGAGATTTGCTCTCTTACACAATCCAAAATCTTAAACTTTTAAGATTAATAAAAGTCCTTTATTTGTTTGTGCCCACTACTCAGAGAATTAATTCAACTAATACATACAGATTTTTTAGAATATTTATTTAAACAAATAATAAAATAAACCCTATTAACTGGTAACAATCTCTGTAATAACAATTCTTTTCCTTATATGACTTGCACTTATATCATGATTCTGGAAATATTCCTTAGTGCAGTTTTCAAGATATGATTTTCCAAGCATAGCACTATTTCTTCCAGTTCTGAGATATTTGATTAAAGCTGTGATTTATCTATAAGTTTCAATACACAATAAAACTAAAAGCAAAAATGAACTTCTCTGATTCTAACTACTTAACATCATTTTCTACCTACAAAAGGTTTATGAAGAAATGACTCATATTTTCTCCCACATTATTTTCATTTAACATTAATAGAACACTTAGAACTTATTAAGAAATTTTATGTTTATATCACTAAGCTTTTGTAGGAAATTTGATCCAATTTTAGCTTTTGAATTTTTATTTTAACATGACCCAAGACAGTCTTGTGGACACAGAGAAAGGGATTTGATAGCAAGGATACCAGTGGAGGTCCCCAGGTGAATTATGTGAAGCATGGAGGTTCATCTGGAAAAGGGAATCAGAAGCTTTCTCTTTCTTTGCTCCACCACCTGACAATGCGAGGAGATCTAGGAATGATAAACACAGCATGCTACTCAAGTCCTGCCAGTTCACTAGGTGGCCACTGAATTGCATCTAAAATTCACTTGGTCCATCCAGAATGGGAGTTGATCCTTGCTACCTGATTTCTTGTGGGGAAGTAGTGGATTCAATTTGAAGTGAGAAATTAGTCTTTGCAGGAAAGGAGAATCCATCCTAGATATTACCCAGGTCTTTCAAAGGTTCATGGCCTTTTCTTATAGGAGAGAAATGAGCAGAGAAGTTAAAACAGGGTTTTTGTTTGTTTGTTTGTTTTTGAAATTTTTGAGGAAGAGGATAAGAAAGGGAGGGAGTAATATGCTCAAGAGAGAATACAAACTTCTTCAAAGATGGAGAGAGCCCCAGTACCCAACCCAGCATGAAAGTAGAATGTACATATACCAAGAGGGGAATTCACAAATTCAAAAGCTAAATTGGATCAAATTTCCTACAAAAGCTTAGTGGTATAAACATAAAATTTCTTAATAAGTTCTAAGTGTTCTATTAATGTTAAATGAAAATAATGTGGGAGAAAATATGAGTCATTTCTTCATAAACCTTTTGTAGGTAGAAAATGAGCACTTCCTGCATGTACCTTGTACCTGCACTTGCCCAAAGTGCTCCAGGTACTGTCCTTTCTCTCTCAGGCCCCTCACTTGAGTTTGTTTTTTTTTTTAAATCTATGTAACTAGACAACATTTTTCACACAATATCTTCTGCCTCCCTCTTCCAGACCTTATTTGTTCACACAGGAACCAAAATCCAAGGTCAATGCAATAATAAAATGGTAGTGTACTTGCCTTAGACTCAGCTCACTAAGCTTCAGTCTCCAGCATCCCAGGAGTAATCCCTGAATGCAGAGTAAGAGAGGAATAAGCCTTGAGTACAGCTGAAAGTGATCAGAAGCAAAACAAAATAAGATAAAAAAAATCATTTTCTCTTTGCTTAGTTCAAGGTGAAGTATAAATTTCAGATCTCCTGTCATTTCCATTTGCATTTTTTCTTTATGAGTCTGATTATACATTTAGATAATTAATGTTCCACCAATTTGAGTCAGAGGCCCCAGTCTCCAGACCTAGATTTGTTATTTACTAAAATAAAATGGTTGCAGTTATATTTCTACCAAATTTAGAGAATTATATAATTCAAGTAGAGGTCATCTTAAACAGATATTTAAATACTCAGTTTTTCATTGTGAAAAACATTTCTAAAACCATGCTCCTATTCAATTCTCAGTGCACAGAATCTTAAGTAATATAGTTAGGCTATAATTTTACACATTTTATTTTTAGTTAAGAAGAGAATGATTTGGGTCAGAGCAATAACACAACAGATAGAGCATTTGTCTTGCACGTGACCAATCTGAGTTTGATCTCAGGCATCACATATAGTCCCCCAACACTGCCAGAAAAAATTCTTGAGTGCAGAGCCAGGTATAACCAATGACCACATTTTGGTTTGGCCCCAAACAAAAAGCAAACAAATAAAGGAAGAATTTGATGATTTATTTAATTTTAAATGCATTTGATACAATTTTTTTTTTTTTTTTTTGGTTTTTGGGCCACACCCGGTGATGCTCAGGGGTTACTCCTGGCTATTCACTCAGAAGTAGCTCCTGGCAGGCACAGGGGACCATATGGGGAACCGGGGGATCGAACCGTGGTCCATCCTAGGTTAGCACAAGGCAAGGCAGGCACCTTACCTCCAGCGCCACCGCCCGGCCCCGCTTTCTATATATTCTTAATATAATTATTAATATAGAACAAGAATATTTCATGGGGCTG
>PVKC010034655.1:0-13718 GCA_004027635.1 Crocidura indochinensis
CTTTCTTCTGAGGCATTTCATTGTTCTTCATTAAACAGTGACCATGACAACCTGTGACCTCAGTTTCTTTGTTTTTGAAGAGATCTTGCAGAATGAAAATCTTTAACATCCCTGGATTATACTAAATCTACATTTAGTATATAATTATACGAAAGTATAGTGAACCACAACACAACAATGGGAGAAAGCAGCATGGTTTCCTTTCACTTTTTTTTTTTATCTCAAAAGGTCTCAACTTAAATTTTTTTGTTTTGATTTTGGGCCACACCGGTGATGCTCAGGGATTACTCCTGGCTATGCACTCAGAAATCGCTCCTGGCATGGGGAACCATATGGGTAGCCGGGAGATGGAACTGCGGTTCATCCCACCACTCTGGCCCCACCTTAAATTTTTTGGGGGGGCCACACCCGTTTGATGCTCAGGGTTTACTCCTGGCTAAGCACTCAGAAATCGCCCCTGGCTTGGGGGGAATCATATGGAACGCCAGGGGATCAAACCTCGGTCTTTTCTTGGCTAGTGCTTGCAAGCAGACACCTTACCTCTAGCACCACCTCTCCAGCCCCACCTTAAATTTTTTTTACAGAAAATTTTTATTAAAGTATCGCTCCCCAAACATAAAGGAATTACTGCATATGGAAATATTATTTCAAAACTTCACTCAAAATGCTTGTTTTTAAAAAAAAATATAACCTTGGGCTGGAACACAGCTGTAAGGTGTTGCTTTGTATGCATTGAACCTGTGACAGACCCAGGTTCCATCCTTGGTGTCGCTGAGTCTGCACAGAGCAAGTAGTAACCCCTGAGCACTACAGCGTGTGGCTCAAAACAAAGAAGCAAACAAACAAAAAATAAAAAATGTAACCTTGTCAGAGAATCCAACTTATTGTTCCTGTGGCTTTTGATTTTATTTCTCCTTAAACCAATAAACAATGTAGGCCCTTATATTTTCATAGTTTCTGCATATGCCCTAAGCCACCATAAGCAGATCCAAACTCATGAACATACTTTTTGTGGTGAGTATTTATTTCACGTCTGGAAAATATTTTTCCATAAAATTAGTTTCAGCTACACTGACTTCTGCCTACATAAGTGCATACTATTCTTCTATGCTGACTTGTCTTGCACTGAGGCTAAGGCATATTTTATAGTAACAACTAAAACAACAGGAAATTCTATTTAAGTACCTAGTCTTCAGTTACTGTTTTATTATGGGAAAGTCTGGGACCAATGCAGAGATTCAGAATATTGTCTTCCTTAAGATGGTGTGCAGTCAGTAACAGTCCAGAAACAGGATTTTTCAGAATCAAGGTGATGAGAGGAGTGGTATTTGTAAGCCAGGAAAATATCTTCAATTGAATACTTTTCCTTCTTGAAATATGACTGAGAAAATTATTGTGTAAAGGTCAGACTATGTTTTAGTGGGCCTGGCACTATTTCCTCAAACGTCACTAAAACCAAATATGAGAGAGGAACGACTTAATCTTGTTGCCAGTTGTTACTATCATGCCCATTTACTGTGGCAGGAAGAATTTTCCTACACATTTCCTTACATTTATAGTCAGTCTCGAACCAGGAGTTTTTATCTGAGGCAGGCCTATGATTTCTTAGGCATCTGTTTAAAAAGTGATTTGCAGTGGCTAGAGTGATAGCAGAGCAGTAGGGCATTTACCTTGCACATGGCTGACCAGGGCTAGACCTAAGTTCGATTCCCAGCATCCATATGGTCCCCTGAGCTTGCCAGGACCATTTCTGAGCAGAGAGCCAGAAATAACTCCTGAGCACCGCTAGATGTGGCCCCAAAACAAACAAAAAAAGTGATCTGAAATTCTTGACTAGTGAGGAAATTAATAACATATGCCAAAATAGCAAAGAGACAGTTTATATGGTTTTTCCCAGAGATTTCATTCATAAGAGTTTGAAAGACACCTATACAAATATTTTCAAGAAGGGTTAGTTTTTTCCTCCCAAGACATTTATTTATTCAAATATTGACTTTAAACTTGAATTCTGGTATATTACAAATAACTGTATCAAGCTTCTTGTTGTTGAAGTTAAGTATATTTATTACCAGACATATGAAAGACCCCTATCCTTAATCCTCAGTGTTCTTATTGGAAAAAAGTAATTAGCAAAATGGAATAATGTTTCCACAGCTTTTAACTTAAAATGGAAATGTTGATATTTTTAATAGAAAATGATGCTAAATTCCCCAAAACCCTAAGGGCTTGCAATTAAAAACCTTGGTACTCACAATGAATATGCAGTCAATGTATTCATTTTCTGACCAAATCTCTTAGGCAAACTGAACAGCTTCATAGAATAGTAATACTTGACCCACAGAATTTTTGAAATGCATGATGGCTGACATGTGATCAAGTTCTTATCAACCACACACTTTTCCTAAGATGATTTTAAATTTGGGAACAGGGTGAGACACCTTAAAAAATTTTTTTTGTGGGGGCCGGGCGGTGGTGCTGGAGATAAGGTGCTTACCTTGCCTGCGCTAACCTAGGACGGACCACGGTTCGATCCCCCGGTTCCCCATATGGTCCTCTGTGCCTGCCAGGAGCGAATTCTGAGCGAACAGCCAGGAGTAACCCCTGAGCGTCACCGGGTGTGGCCCAAAAACCAAAAAAAAAAAAATTTTTTTTTTGTAAGTCAGCATTACCAATTTCAATAAGACACATTTTGAAAAAAGGAATAGCAATGTTCTAGGAAGAGTGGTTATATTTTGAAATATTTTCTATAAACATCTGATACTTGATTAGGTCACCTTATGTAAATGTTCATGAGTAGACAAAGGATCCACTAGGTTAGGTGATCTTTAGTGTGAGAGGTTGAGTGTACTAGGAAAAGAACACTTGGTAACTTTTGAGTCATCTGTTCATTTAACTGACAAACATTTTCCTTTGGAACATCTGCTTCATAGAGGTAGAAAGTACATAGATATAGATCTAGTCCTTCCTCAAAACTCAAGGAATTTGGAGTCTCAAGAAGAAAATAAGTCAACATACTTGGAATATATCATCAAATGGCATCTAACTGTTACTGGAAGGGAAGTCAAAAAGCAAGCCATTCTTGCTTGATTCAGGGCAGCATTTCAAAAGATAAAGAGGGGCTAGGGATAGTGTGCCTCTTGCAAAAGGGTACAGGCATTGTGTGCAGAGATTCAACATCAATGATAAAGCCAACAATTGAGCGATGAAGGAAGTTGTTTATTAAATATCAGATACAAGGTTGGCACAATGCTTGGTGTTTCGCTGATTAAAAGACATTCCATCTTTTAATCCTTACTCCCTTATGTAAGCCGGACATTCCCATTTGACAAATATAAAGCTAGTGGAGAAGCTGAGTTAGTTGGTTCAGAGCATACAACTAGTAAGTGATACCATAGAGATCTTAACTCAGATCCATTCTAATTTAGGGCAGATCTTCTTACACACAGTTGTTCTACTTGCAGTAAAATTTTATGAGCAGGCATTTACTTCTCAAGAAATAATAAATCAATCATGCAAAAGTTAATATGCAAATACTAATATCTTATCCATGTGTTATTTAACACCAAATAGAAGATTGCGAAGTTAAAAATCAAAATCAAAAGTCGCTTTTCTAGGAAATGGAGAGATAGTACAGTGGGTAAAGGACGTGCATAGCATGCATCAATGTGAGTTTGATACCAGGATCCCAGATAGTCCCCTACTAGGAGTGGTCTTTGAACCCCAAACCAGGAACAAGCCCTTAAACACAGTTAGGTGCACCACCCCCAACCCAAAAGCAATCTTGCTAATTACAATGACTGAATCTCTAGACACTCCTCACCCCTGCAAGTATTTGCTAATAGAATAGGTACACATCTGCATTTCAAATCTTGATCATTTTGACTTGGGGAGACCAATATTTTTTTATGCTTCAAATAGTTGGGGTTTTTTAATGGATTAAAACTTTTTGATTTTGGTGCCAAACTCAGAGGTCCTGAGGGCCACTCCTGATTTGATACTTGGGATTCATTAGCAAAGGTGCTTGAGGGATCACATAATGCTGGAGATTGAACCTGGGGCTCATGTAAATAAGATATAAATTCTCTCCCCTAGATGCAAAGTATAAGCTTCCTCACCTAGTGTTGACCCTGATAATTTTTGTTTTGAAATAATTTCAAAATTACAAAGATGTTCTGTATTGCAAACATAGTATAGAAATAATACCTTTTTGGAATCATTTATGAATAAGTTACAGGTTGTTGAAACTTATTATGCTTATAATACCTTAATAATTTACTGTAAATTTTCCTCAAAAAACTGCTCTAATTAACTAGTGAAGAATAAGGGAGGTTGGGGCCGGAGTGATAGCACAGAGGTAGGGTGTTTGCCTTGCATGCATCCAACCAGGGATGGATCCAGGTTCGATTCCCAGCATCCCATATGGTCCCCAGAACCTGCAGAGCCAGGAGTTACTCCCGAGTGCTGCTGGGTGTGGCCCCCAAACAAAACGAAACAAACAAAGAATAAAGAAGGTCAATATTTTGCTTGATTAGATCTGGTTTATTAGTATAGAGAGAAACAGAAAAAATTGTACTAAGATTAGAAAGAAGATAAAACTTCATTCCTTGGTTAATTTGTCTATGCATAAAAGAAGTTGAGCTTAAATTTGATAACATATTTCATAAACCTATTTAATCAAACAAATAAACCACTTTGGTGGGTATCAAAATGCATCAAGCAAAACATTATTAGATTCTTTTCTGCCACTCTTTTATTTGGGAGGATGGGAGGACACCCATCAATGCACAAGGGTTATTCCTGACTCTACACTCAGGAATTGCTCCTGGCAATGCTTGGGAGACCATATGAGATGTTGAGGATTGATCAGATATGTACTGGGCAAGCAGCCTACCTGATGTACTGTCACTCGAGCATATATTCTGTCATTCTTGAAGTAGTGCTTTCTGGATGATTTAAAGAACTTCATGCCACCAGATAGTGAAGTCTTGTACTCAGTTTCCTTTGCTCCATAATTGTCCTAATGCTGTGCTATTTCTCTGGCCCCTATTTTATTTTATTTTATTTTTGTTTCACCAAGCAATGCTCAGGGTTTGCTCCTGGCTCTGTTCTCAGGGATTACTCTGGTGGGCTCAGTGGACAATATGTGGCAGTTTTATCTACCTTGGGGATAGAACCTGGGAGGGTTGTGTGGAAGGCAAATGCCCTACCTGCTGTACTGTTGCTCTAGCCCTTTCAACATAAAGGCTGCTTCCTTCCTCTCCTATTCAAGGAGTAAAAAAAAAAAATCTCAATCCTTCATCATAGTTCAAATAGATTAGAGGTAAAATAAAATAGATTAGATTAGATTAGATTAGTGGTGAGGTTATGGGTGTTAATATTTTTCTATTTGGATTTTGAATTATATTTTCACTTTAAATGAACTCTTAGCTTTGTGTTCTGCTGTGTGCTTTTACTGAAGAGCTGTAAATGTTGGGAGATAATTTCAAGTTTGTTTGTTTTTACGAGGAACAATAGTAATGATTTTGGCCCTGTCTTGGAATGGTGTTAATTTTATTCATTTCAGATTTTTTAGTAAGTCAAATAAGGTCTCTTCAACCATTTACTGGGAGAAAATACAATAAAACAAACATTATTTTCTTGCCAAATAGCTTCCAGGGGCATAGGCATCAACAAGAACATAAATAAATAAAAGCAAAACAAGCCAAAAACTTGTAATCAACTGAAAAAATAAATAAACAAAAAATGCTTTTCATAAAATATTGAAGCTTGTTAGCTTCAGAGATTGGCTTGATGTCAAATATGGTTTGTTCCAAAGATGGTGAACCAGTGGCTGAGAAAATCCTTTCACTAGCCTTGGGGGGCTTGCTAGAATTTCCAAGGGCAAGTTTCCAGCTGGCATGGCTGTAGTGGCAAGAAGAAATTTAAAAGGAGATTTTACTGATTTGGTTGTACCAACCTACCTTAACTCTTTAGACTAGGAAGTAAAGCTTTTCACTTCCAATCAGGTACAAACTGGGGTTATCTTGCTGTCTTCTTTACAAGATCAATCCTGGCACTCAAACAACCCAGTTATGACCCCAATAGACACCAAGGTTGGGTCTTTATTGGAAACCATGTCAGAAAGGGAAGGGGAGGAAACAAGCTCGCTAAAAGGGAAAGTTGGGGCAATCATGGAGGGTTCACAAAATCTTACCGGTGAGAGCATATGAGAGTGAGAGCCATAAGGAATATTTTCACTCAACCTCGATTTTCTAGACCTCAGTTTTACCGCGCTGTTAAGTATGTGACGAAAGTCCTGGGCAAGGCCACATTCCGAAACGGAAGCTGACGCTGCAGCAGTCATCAGCTGCAGGCTGGCTGCTGACACCAGAGCATTTGATCCTTTTTTGAAGAGGGATCTGGGTGGTGAATCTGCATGTCCATCCTGGAAGCACATTTTGTGCTATGGATAATGGGTTACGCAGTAAATTAAGACCTCTGTTGTAAGTGTGTCTGCTCAGTATAAGCAGTCTATGTGAAGTAATATTTGCTAGACAAGCAGCTTATGAAAAAATTATCTCTGGACATGGGGTTTTGAAAGTAACTTCTTGGAGTATACACGCCATCTCTCCTGCATTTTTAGAGCAACAGGGTATTTGATAAAGTCATTCAAGGGGCCGGAGCAGTGATGCAAGTGGTAGGGCGTTTACCTTGCCTGTGCTAATCTAGGATGGACCGCAGTTTGATCCTCTGGCATCCCAAATGGTCCCCCAAGCCAGGAGCGATTTTTGAGCACATAGCCAGAAGTAACCCCTGAGCATCACTGGGTGTGGCCCAAAAGCCAAAGAAAAAAAAGAAAACTCGGGGCCCAGGAGATAGCATGGAGGTAAGGCGTTTGCCTTTCATGCAAAAGGTCATCGGTTTGAATCCCGGTTTTGGTTTTTTGGGTCACACCCGGCAGTGCTCAGGGGTTACTCCTGACTCCATGCTCAGAAATTGCTCCTGGCAGGCACGGGGGACCATATGGGGCACCGGGATTCGAACCGATGACCTTTTGCATGAAAGGCAAAAGCCTTACCTCCATGCTATCTCCCGGGCCCCTTTAACTCACTTTTAAAAAAATAAAAAATGTCTTTGGGGTTGGAGAAATAGTATAGGGGTCAAGGTTTGTACCTCATATATAGCCCACCCTGGTTTAATCCTCAGCACCATCTGTTCCCTAGAGCACTTCTGGGATACATCCCTGAAGGTCCTAGAGAATTACCAAATATGGCTCTGGAAATCGCATCACTGCTGGTGTGGCCTAGGTTCCCCCAGCCCTGCAGGGTTCATGCACCACATCCACAGTTCTTGCATTAGCCACAGACCTGGTTGGCCAAGACTCGCTAGAAGAGCACCACTTGGGAGGCTAAATCGAAAACTTAGCACATACCACTTCTAAAATAGGAAACAAATTTGTTTTGTTTTGTTTTGTTTTTTGGGCTACACCCAGCAGCACTCAGGGGTTACTCCTGACTCTATACTCAGAAATCACTCCCGGCAGGTTCTGGGGACTATATGGGATGTCAGGGATCAAACCTGGTGGCGGGGGCCGGGCGGTGGCGCTGGAGGCAAGGTGCCTGCGCTAACCTAGGACGGACCGCGGTTCGATTCCCCGGTTCCCCATATGGTCCCCGTGCCTGCCAGGAGCGACTTCTGAGCGAATAGCCAGGAGTAACCCCTGAGCGTCAACGGGTGTGGCCCAAAAACAAAACAAACAAACAAACAAAAAAAAAACCTGGTGGCCTCATGCAAGGCAAACACCCTACCCACAGTGCTATCACTCCAGCCCAAAAACCAAAAATTTTAATAACATCTATAAAATATACTGCATTTAACAGAATTAGTTTTTTAAGCAAATATTTGGGTGATAGAAATCTCCCAGTACAGTATATATTGTCCTTTGCTAATTTGGAAAACTTTGTGAAGAAAATAATATCCAGACCCTCGGATTGTCCCTTGATCTGTCAATTCTGTTTTTTTGTTTTGTTTTGTTTTGTTTTTTTGGTTTTGGGGCCACATTTGGCGGTGCTCAGGGGTTACTCCTGGCTATCTGCTCAGAAATAGCTCCTGGCAGGCATGGAGGGCCATATGGGACCTTGGGTCCTGGGTGACTGCTTGCAAGGCAAACACCGATGTGCTATCTCTCCGGCCCCCTGTCAACTCTTTTTAAGATGATTTAATGTCTATTGTTTTCTTGTTGCTTTTAACTTGTCTAAGAACTATCTACCACAATCTCAGAAAAAAAGTCTATCTGTGTACTGATCTATATGTGTTCTCCCCAGTACTGCCCTGCATATATTCATTTCTCACACAAACACTCTCTCTCTTACAAACAGGAACCAACACATAGCTACTCATTAGAAGTTCTCCCCTCTGCCACAAAGCAGACAAACTCAGGCTAACTGCAAGGATTAGTCATGAAATCTGGACACATTTCATCAAACATTTTCTGGCTACTGGAAGGTTTGCATGCCTGTAGAGGAGGAATGTTTTTAGTCCTAAACATGGGTTAAAGAGATCTTTTTTGAGAGATAAAATTGAGATAATTGCATCATAATTGTATCATCTAGTTACAAGCTCTTAAGTAGAGAGATAAGATTGTAAAACATGGGCTTGGAGCCATATAGTTTAGCCAGTAGGACAATGACTTACTTGCCTTGAATGGGTTGATCTGGCTTTAATCTGTCTCCAGAAATAATTTGAATTCAGAGCCAGGAGTAATGCCCTGAGCATTAACAGGTATCCCTTCCCAAAACAACAAAAATAAACAAACTAAAAAGACAATAATACCTGAACAAGGGACTAGAACACTGGTATGACTTTGGATATCTTCCTGGGCTTGTCGTGTATAGTTGTAAAACAGAAGCAGAGAATTTCTCATTTTCAGACCCTTACACAAAAATGTAGAGGCCCTTTTGTATTTAGAATGACAAAGCATTTTTTGTTTTTGGTTTTTGGGTCACACCTGGTGGTGCTCAGGGGTTACTCCTGACTTTGAGCTCAGAAATCGCTCCTGGCTGGCTTGGGGGTCCATATGGGGTGCCAGGATTTGAACCACCATCTATCCTGGGTCAGCTGCATGCAAGGCAAACACCCTACTGCTGTGCTCCAGCCCCAACAAAGCAATTTTTATGAAAAGATCCTTTGAATTAAAAAAAAAAAAGATCAAGGGGTCGGAGTAGTGGTGCAGCAGTAGGGCGGTTTCCTTGTAAGTGGCTGACCTAAAGTGGACAGCAGTTTGATCCCCTGGTGTCCCATATGGTCCCCCAAGCAAGGAGTTATTTCTGAACACATAGCCAGGAGTAACCCTTGAGTGTCACCTGGTGTGATCCAAAACCAAATCAATCAAACAAACAAATAAACAGAAGATCAAAAAGTAAGAATAAAGTTTCTGTATGACCCAGAGATTCCATTTCTTGACATCTACTCCTAAGAAAATATTAACTAGAAAAGATATATGTACACTATTATCTTTTGTGGTGCTTAATTAGGGATATAGAAACAACTCAAATATCCAAAGACAGATGAATAGATAATGAAATTTTAGTATCTATATCCAATGGAATACCATTCAACTATAAGAAAAGATGAAATATTACAGTTGGCTGCAATTTGGATGGAACCAGAAGGTATTGTGTTGAGCGATGCAAGTCAGAAGGACAAAATACTGGTAGACAAAGGGACAAAGCAAGTGAATAGACAGTATTAAGGGATGGTGAACCCTTAGCCTTTGACTTCAAGACAAAAGTTACCAAGCAGTGGGGCATGAGAAAAGGAAGGAAGAGGCGAACTTGACATAAGGACAGTGGTGCAGGGCCTTAGGCACTTGTGGTAGGGGGAAGGTGCTGTAACCTTATACATTAAAGACATTACCTAAACATCAATTAAAAACAAAAGTAGAGTATATGGATCAGGTTTGGAAATAGGAAGATTTCTCAACCATAGCAAGGACCTCCGAGTATGATGATTAAGGATGTGGGTTTTGGAGTCAAGTTTCATTTCAAATCTAAGATTGATAACAGCGTTGTATGATTTGGATTAGTCATTTATCCTTTCTAAGGGCCATTTCTTCCCTGCTAATTATGAGAGTCAAGCAAGATAAAATGTGTAGGGCAACAGGGACTAGAAAAATAGTACAGAAAGGAAGGCACTTGCTTCATATGCAGTGGGCCCAGGTTTGATCACTGGCACTAAGTTCAATTTTCTAAGCACTATCGAGAATCAATCTTGAGCACAGAGCCAGGAATAGTTCCTGCGCACCAACAGTGTGGTGCCAACAGACTTCCACCAAAAACAAAACAAAACAAAACAAAACACTGAGCTATGCCTGTAAGCCTTGGTAAATGGGATCTGCAGAATATTATCACTGTAAATGTTACTGGAAATGTCTATCTGGACATTCCTTCACATCTCTGTTGCTCTTGATTCCAGATTCCAGTGACTGCAGAACAGGGGGAAGCACATTCAAGCTATGCCTTCCTCTTATCTTGTCTTCATTTGCCTGATTAATTGTTTTGTCCAGACAGGTGGAGGAAACAAGCACTTTACAGTATTATTCTGAGGATCTGTAAAGTTGCACAGTTTTGAAATCTTGAATCTGACTCAGCATCATTAAAAGCACTTTTAGTAATTTAGTTTTTAAAAAAGTTAAATGCACAGCCCGACTTTTCTGTAGACTTTTCCAAAGACCTTGGGGTCAATTTAGAAGTTATCTGTGATCCAGTCACAACATAGCTCTCTCTCTCTCTCTCTCTCTCTTTTTTTTTTTGGTAATGCATAGCCCCAGAGACATAAAGAGCCTCTCTCTATCGTTATAAAAGCAGTTCTCAGGGGCTGGTTCCATTTCTCATCCGAAAGGAAAACCACTGCACCTGGGCAAGCCGTTTCTAGTAGCAGAAGCCAAAGGCAATGTTTGGATCTGCCATTAAATTAGTCTGCTGAAAGTTCAGGGCACAAAAACCCCACTTGTTCCAGAAACGGCTAAGACACTGAGCTGCAGACAGTAGGGCTGCAAGATATTTGCTGAGTGAAAGAATGAATGAATAAAAGGATAGATGGACAAGGAGGTAACCTGGTGCTTTGTGTCTCCCTTTGTGTTTTGACTTTAGAGACGCCAGAAACTGTGCAACCAGGTGCCATGGCTCAACCTGCCAGCTCACAGCCTTTGCCACATATTCAACAGCAGCTGAGGAGTGAAGAGTGTTATCATGGCAAGCTGAGCAGGAAAGCGGCAGAGAGCCTCTTGGTGAAAGATGGAGACTTTTTGGTGCGAGAAAGTGCAACATCCCCTGGCCAGTATGTCTTGAGTGGGCTGCAGGGAGGCCAGGCCAAACATCTTCTCCTGGTGGATCCCGAAGGCAAGGTACCACAGATTCCCTGTGTAGCCAGCCAATAGCTGAATTCCAAGGGCGGCATGATTTAGAGAGGGTCAGGGTGAGGACTTTTTGAGCGCACTCTTTTTTGCTTGTTTGGATCCATTTTTGTTGGTAATTACTATCATATTGTGCAATGTTCAGGGTTATCCCTGGCTTTGCACTCAGGAATTACTCCTGCTGGTGCTCTGGAGACCTTATGGGATGTGGGAATTGAAGTTGGGTCAGCTGTGTGCAAGACAAGTGCCTTAGCTATTTACTGTACTATCTCTCTATCCCAAATCAGAGGGAGCATTGATTATTTATCCTGAACTCTTCTGAAGCAGAAATTGTTCAACTGAGTCTAGTGGCAGGGTTTGTGCAGAGCCTGTGGGAGAATCTAGTAGATAACAAACTCTTTCTGCCTCTCTCAGTTCACTATATCAGTTAACTCAGTGTTTCATGTATGATGGGGATTCGTGGCTGACAGTTGCTCTCAATTTCATGCAGAGCCTTTGCTTGGGCATAGATTATCGTTTCATAAAACAGATACTTAAATCATTGTAACTCGAGAATAGATGACACAAGAATAGTTCTATCAAAATTTCATGTATCTCAGAGTAAAGGAATGACTTTACTCTTTTGCACACTTCTTGCAGGTCTGATGTCTAAGGTGAACCCTGAAAATGGGCAAACTTTAAAGGGGGAGCATAGGAAATGGGAGATAAAGTAAAGGGGTTCAGGTGTTAGGTGTTACCATGCATGCACTTGACCCAAATTCAGCCTCCAGCACCATATGTAATTTCTTGAGCAGCACCAGGAATTAATGCCCTAAGTATTGTGGGATTAAGGGTTTGCCCCAAACAGGCACAGAAAAGAATCACTGGAGCAGACAGGATAGTTACACGGCAATAAACCAGTGAAAGGTGTAGTACTCTGGCCTTGCATGTGGCAGACCTGGGTGTGATCCCTGGCATTATATATGGTCCCCTGAGCCCTGCTTGGTAGGTGTGGTCCCTGAGTGCAGGGCCTGGGGTAAGCCCTCAGCCAAATCAAATCAAACCAAACCAAACCAAACAAAATAGCAAAGATGCGTGCTTTGAAGGGGGACCGTGAATGAAGCAGGTATTTTCTGTTCTGAATTTCAGAGTGGTATCAAGGGGCCTCTTGTCTATTCCAGGGGAGATAGGAGCTAGCATACCTGGGACTGAATAAAGAAAGGCCATGCATGGGAGTTGCTTGCCTCAGTGTAGAGAACCTATAGTGTAAGAACAGACACCAGGGGGAGGTAGAGATCGTGGTCTCTGCACCAAAAATATCTCAAAAATAAAATAAAATAAAATAAAAGTTCTCTGGAGTTCTAGCTAGCAATAGGTCAGAGAAAAGGTTTTAGAGAAAAGGTTTTAGCTAGGAATTGCTCGCCTGCCTGCTTGGTGAGTGATTTTCCTATGTAAAGTCAGACTTAGAAACTGAATCTAGGGGCCGGGCGGTAGCACTGGAGGTAAGGTGCCTGCCTTGCCTGTGCTAGCCTAGGACGGACCGCAATTCGATTCCCTGGTTTCCCATATGGTCCCCCAAGCCAGGAGCGAGTTCTGAGCGCATAGCCAGGAGTAGCCCCTGAGCGTCACCGGGTGTGGCCCAAAAACCAAAAAAAAAAAAAAAAAAAAAAAGAAACTGAATCTAAAGAAGTGAAAGGTACTGAATTGCGTGACCAAATATTCAAAAACACCACATCTGTTGAATTAAATAGAAAATTTGAGTGCTTTATAGTTAGAATTGTCTTTGCCCAGCTCAATCAACTGGAATTCAAATGACTTAGGAGCACAGAAGAAATGATCAGTCAATGGAAATCACATTTAGAATTAGATCACAAACAGCGGGGTAAAAAGAATGTTAGACTAGGAAATAAGCATTTGGGTTTTTTGTTTGTTTGTTTGTTTTTTGTTGTTGTTTGGTGCAGGTTGCTTTTTGAGGCCATACTTAGTAGTGCTCAGTGATCACTTCTAGTGGGGCTCAGAGAACCATAAAATGCCAGGGACCAACTTGGGTCTGGCATATGTAAGGCAAGTGTCTTCAGCCCTGTACTATTTCTTTATCCCCCACCCCCAACCATCTTTAAAACATTTTTTAAGGTTGAAATTATGCCAGGTATTCTTTTCTTCCCTCACTTCTTCCTTCCTCCTATCATCTCTCTTTTCTTTCTTTTTTGTTTGGGTCATAGCTGGCAGTGCTCAGAAGTTATTCCTGACTCTGCATTCAGGAATTACCCTTTTCAGTGCTCAGGGGGTCCATTTGGGATGACAGGAATTGAACCTGAACCCTTCTTTATCTCTTCCTTTCTTCCTT
>PVKC010034656.1:0-13651 GCA_004027635.1 Crocidura indochinensis
ACTCACTCCTGGAAAATCTCAGGAAACTATTTAGCCCTAGGGTTCAAGCTAGGTTTACTCACTTGAGAGAAAGAACCAATAATACTTCTGGACCCAAAATATATTAAAATAAAATAAAATAATGTTTCTAAGTCATCTTTTGTAGGGAAGATGGCTTATAATAAACCTGATTTGTTTTTGCCCCTTTGATGCTGATTTTCTTTTTTTTTTTTTTTTTTGGTTTTTGGGTCACACCTGGTGATGCTCAGGGGTCACTCCTGGCTATTCGCTCAGAAGTCGCTCCTGGCAGGCACGGGAGACCATATGGGGAACCGGGGGATCGAACCGTGGTCTGTCCTAGGTTAGCACAGGCATCTTACCTCCAGCGCCACCACGCGGCCCCGGATGCTGATTTTCTTAACTTTATCTATACTATATATCTCAATATTAATGTTTTCAGAAATATCCTTTTGATAAATTAAAAATAATATATGACTTTTAGTTAGTATATGTTTCTCATCATATGAATCTATGTTATATATTTGTTCATTTATCTTGAAGATTCCAGTTGTTGCAGTCAAATATTAGCATTTAACTATCCCAGCTAAGTTGGTCAACGGTTTCATGATTATACTTGAATTCACTATGACCATAACTATTATTTGAAGCAAATTTTCAAAAGTCACTAAAATATGCTCATTTGAAGTAAGAAAATGTCTTACAAACCTCTTGATATGAAAAGAAACCAACAACTATTTAATCCCAAAATGGACAGAGAGTGAACCGACTTTCCAAATTTTCAAACCCAGAAACTTACTTAAAAAAAAAAAAAGGCAGTCAGCACTTAAATGAGCATGACCCTTGGAAACTGTTGTAAGTCAAATTATTAATTTTTTCTTGACTTTAAATTTGTAAAATCTGCAGCAATTTATCAAGGAAACTTTAATTTATTTAATTATTTTGGGAATAAATATTTTAATTTAATTTATTTTGGGAAAATAATTAGGAATTTCAGAAATCACTGGATCTTTTATTAATCATGGGAATCAAAACAAAACTGGGGTCTAGTGGTGAAAATATGAATTTAGATAGATGGGTCATCAAATTGTTTTTTGTTTGTTTGGGAGGGTCATTCACAGATAGTGCTTAATCCTGGTTCTGTACTCAGGGATCACTTCTGGTAGTGAAAGGGATTGAATAAGAGTGGGAGTCATAAATAGAATGTGTCTGTGCACTCAAATTGGAGCCAAAATCCTGGACTACTTCAACCTCTCAGTACTTTAATAGTAATATGTTTTGTTTGCATCTTTACAGACTTGAGTAGATATTTATATTAAATATTCATAGAACTTGATAAAAAAAAAGTACAATAGATAGGGCACTTTGCCGTGCTTATAGCTGCCTGGGGTTTGATGCCAGGCATGCCATATGGGCCTCTAATCACTACCAAAGGTGATCTCTGAGCATACAATCACTCTTGAGCATTGCTGAATGTGCTTCCCCCAAGATAAACAAGTATTTTTGACAGCTAGGAGAGTCCTGTATTTGTTTTCTAAACTAAGAGTAAGACTTACTAAAATATCAGAAAACAAACGGAAACCTCTGAGAATGAAACAGGTATCCAAAAAATATTCCATTAGTTCCTCTGGAAGTTTCACAGAGGGCACTCTAAATGTATAAAATGTGCAGGGGTGGGGC
This sequence comes from Crocidura indochinensis, assembly GCA_004027635.1. NCBI lineage: Eukaryota > Metazoa > Chordata > Mammalia > Eulipotyphla > Soricidae > Crocidura > Crocidura indochinensis. The sequence goes on from PVKC010034656.1 coordinate 1,678, forward strand.
CAGAGCAGTGGCATGATGGATAGGGCGTTTGGCTTGCACACGCTAACCTGGGATGAACTGTTGTTCAATCCCCCGGTGTCTCATATGGTCCCCAAACCAGGAGCGAATTCTGAGTGCATAGCCGCCAGGAGTAAGCCCCGAGCGTCACTGGGTGTGGCCCAAAAGGCAAAAATAAAATAAAATAAAATAAGATAAGATAAAATAAATGATTGGTAGGGATTGTCACCAGGTTGAGATGGGCAGAGTCTGAATAGCTGTGCCCGCTATAGGTAGATGACCAAAACACCAGACATCAACAGATTCCAGAAGACAATAATCTCAAAACCCACCCTTCTTTTACTAGGCCTCCTACTTTCAAATAAATGGGAAAAATGCTCAATTCTCATCCTCCCACACACTCATTTTGTTAAAAAAGATTGAAAGGGGAAATATTTTTGTCTTTCTCTGGAATTATGTTTGTGTGGTGAGCGCACCCAATGATGCTCAGGGGTTACTCCTAGCTATGGGCTCAGAAATCGCTCCTGGCTTGGAGACCGACCACATGGGATCAAACGAGGTCTGTCCTAGGCTAATGAGGGCAAGGCAGCCATGTTACCTCTTGTGTCACCACTCCGACCCCTGGAATTTTTTTTGTTTGTTTGTTTTTGGGTCACACCCGGCAGTGCTCAGGGGTTACTCCTGGCTCCATGCTCAGAAATTGCTCCTGGCAGGCACAGGGGACCATATGGGGCACCGGGATTCGAACCAATGACCTTTTGCATGAAAGGCAAATGCCTTACCTCCATGCTATCTCCCAGGCCCCTGGAATTTTTATTAAAGTAACCACTCCCAGAATTCTGGGACTTCCTTATCATTTTTCCCCTTATTTCCTTCAAAACTGAAAGCAATTTGCTGGAGCTTAAATAACTGAATTTAGATATGCTGTCAGTTCAGGACAAGAATTTGAGTGCTTGCACCCTATTTTACTATCACTCCATATTTCAGTGGACTTATGAATTCTGGAGCAAATTAACACAGCTTTTCACACATCATGAGTAGCAGTTATGTGAGATGGCAAACGAACTTTAGTATTTCTTTCTCACTCACATTAAAATCTTTCATCTGAGGTTAACATGAAAACAAAGGAACAGGGCTAGTGAACCATGGGCCAATCAGACTGACTATTTACCCTCCGGTGACTACTAAATAGAGGTTATGTTCAACAAAGCCATTCAAGAAGGAAAGAGATTTCTTTTGAGTCAACATTGTCTTTCAAATTTGTCAGTGATTTAAAAGTGGGTTTCAAGTCCAAGTTGACCTCCCAGCTCCAAACTCTCTTAAATACACACACAGGAAAATGAACTTCAGCCAGAGAGGACTAGCCACTTTCAACGACTCTTCTCTGCATGCTTTAGCCCTTGAAATGATTTCTCTGCTGGGGTTCTGAGCTCATGTTGTGCTATTTCATATGTTCAAGAAGCCTGGTGCTTTTGCAGTCCAAACCTGTACCTTGTCAGTAAGAGCCACAGGACTCTGGCTGGAAAGAAGAATGTCAGGAAGTTTGCAAATCTGTGAATTGATCCATAATTATTTGAAACATACATATTTAATATATAGAGAAGTGCTTATTTTTGCTTGCAGAGCTCCTCAAGCTAAGGTAAGGGGAAAGATTCCTTCACTGATATTGAGAGCAATGACCTTGATATCAGCATGTGTAATATGGCCAATTGCAACTTTGGGGTACTCTGGGTTCTCTCTGACTCCTGGAAGGATGTAAAATAGCCCTCAGACTCCAAGTGAGAGAAGAAGAAATGGAAGCAAGAGGTAATGACTAATTTGCCAGAGGCTCTTGGATAATTAGGGATAGAATTAGGCAGAGGTTTCCTGATTAGCCTCTCTTTGATCTCTCTGTTGGCCCATTTAGTTAAGAGCCCAAATCTTTTGTCTGATAGGGTTGACAGTCTTTATTTTGCCACTTAGTCATGGCTTGACCTTGGGCAAGATGTTTAATTTCTTTAAGCCTCAAAGTCTTCCTAGGCAAAATGAAGGAATGAAGTTAATTGCCCATTTTCCCCCTCTAATAGAATCCATTAGCATCTTGTCAAGAGTCTCTTTATCATCTCAATGTATATATCTCAGGCATCCACTTCCAGCAACCCTTTCTGCGGCAGCAAGACTTGCTGTTTTATTAGTCCTAATAGTAAAACTTTTTGTTCGTTTATTATTCTATTACAGAAACAGTGTCTTACTTGTCTTCTCTATGAATCATGTGCATGGCATAACATGGGAGAGACAAGAGTTGATAATCATCTTGCTTTCATAAAATTTATCAGCTAGAAAAGGAAAGGGGGTTAAAGTTTAAAACAGTATTATCCAAGTCATGTCTTGCTATTCTTAAAAGACAATTTAGTCGTTTCTGAACACGTCTTATTTTCTTTCTACAAAAAAAAAAAATGGCATTGTTTAAGATTAATTAAACTATTTGGAGCCGAACTATATAGCACAGTAGGTAGGGTGTTTGTCTTGCACTTGACCAATCTGGATTCAATCAACTGGATTCTAAATGGTTCTTAGAGCCTGTCAACTGTGATTTCTGAGCGCAGAGCAAGGAGTAACACTGAGCTCTCCTGCTGGGTGTGGCCCCAAACCCAAAAATAAACACACAAACAAAAACCAAAAAAATAAATAAAATAAAGTGATTTCATCTTATATGGAATGAAAATGTGATACAAAAGAGGTTTTACTCTTTTTTCAAAAGGCTGAATTCAAGGACGGATTGAATTAAAAAAAAACATTTACATCTAAACCTCTGTATCATAATTACAAAGCTATGCATCTAATCTTAACTTTTGTCAATGGAGAAGGTAGAATTAAATCTGCATATTTGCCCACCCTCTGTTTACTCTAATTTTCCTAGTAACCTTCATTTTCCACATTCAGTATCTTCTGATGTAAATGAACTATTAAAATTATTCTCTTAAACCAGTCTGGCAAATAACTGAGTTTCTTGGGATTTCTTACATCTACCCAGAAGGTATATATATATATTGTTTTTCTTGTTATTTATAATAATAATAATAAAATAATAATAATTTTGTTTTGTGGTCACACCTGATTTTACTCTTAACTCTTTATCTGAGATTTATTTTCTTCACTTTGCATAAGTTTATTCTAAATCATGTTTCTTTTTCTAATTATATCTCTCTTAACTCTCTCTCTATCTATATATATTTCAAATTTCAAATCTCTCCCTATATATTTCAAATTTCAAAAAATTATCTAAAGGTGAGCAAATATGATGAAGTTGTATTATAAACAAAAACAAATGTCTTTGCTCCCAAACCTAATGATAAAGATTATTTTTCTTCACTTTTTTTTCTCCAAAAGAATCTAAAAATAAGACTGCTTTCCTCTGTTAACCCTTCCCTAAAAGCCAAACCTTTGTTTTAAGTTTGCAGAGAATATGACAGGGCACAAGTCCAGAAGTGAAGTTATTGATCACAGTGGTATCCCACTGCTCTGTAACCCTTCCTTCACAAAAATGTTCTTGTCCAAGAAGACAAGATACTTGCATGGAAAATATGAGTCTATCAATTTCCAATCTGCTTGTTTTTTTTTTTTTTTTGCCAACAATGCCTTTTCTGTTACTATCATCTTATCTCTGATTTACCTGGCCTTTGAGGATCAAATAAAAAAATGTTTTGCATCGAAAGTGGTTGTTTGCTTTTGATGAGTAAATATAAAAGTGGTACAAAATCATATATAAAACAAAACAAAACAGAACAGAACAACAACAACAAAAAAACCACCACCACCTAATGACCAAAAAAAAAAAAACACTGACTATGCACCTCCCTCCATTGTTTCATGAAGAAAATCATTCTTATATTTTCTGTCTCCCATAATCACTTCTTAAATTGACATAAGGAAAGGAACATCTGAACATTATACAACATCTAAGATAAGTTAAGTAAAATATAATTATAGATTGAAGAAAACTGTAGGAAATGAATGATCTTCTAGTCAGTATTGAAATTACTTTATATAGGGAAAACAGATCAGGTTATTGACAGCACTTACCAAAAATAATAAGACATCTAATTCATTCCCACTAGTGTTCTATTTGTCACCAAGAACTACATAAACAAAACTCAGTTCTGTAATTATGAATATTTTATACCATAGATGATCTAAGACTTTTGATGAAAATGACAACAAAAATAATTATAAAGCTAGCCTACTAATTTAATATTACAGTGATTCAAATAATTGTTACATACATATATACATTGTTAAATAAAATAATTATTTCTTTAGCAGCATCCTCAGTTTCTTTAATTCAGTAGACAGTCTCACAGGAATTTTCAATGTTTACCCCCAGAGGCAAGCACTGTTGGAAATAGCTACACAGCTAGAAAATTGGTGCCACTGTGAATTTATGTTGGTCAGTTGATACTCCGACCGTGATGTTATATCTTCAACTTGTATTTTTGTGGGTTTTTTTCCCATAATGTCTATTTCAGGACTCCTTCTATTTCCTCAAAATTCTGACTTCTTTCTTTGAAAGGAACCCTGCTGAGTATACTTAGACTAAAGTATCATCAGCTGTAGGATTGATGTAAGAACATACGTTTATTTTATACAAGGTTTCTCATGTAGAAAGGAGATACTACCTTGTTTTCTAAGTACTCCTTTTTAAGTATGGCTTTCTAAACACTGATTTTATTTCTTTCCAGAATGTTCAGTCTAAACTATTACTATTCCTTAGTGTCTCTCTAGATGCAAATTCTCTTTGAGCTCTTTAGTCCTTAAATATATGATTCAAGTGGACAGTCAAAATATTTGAGGACAAACTCGTAATGACATCTTGGCCTTCATAATCAGGAAGGAAGGAGGAGAGATAAAAATTGCTATAGTGAAATATGTATAATTATTCTCCTCCACAAAAGATTATGATGAATACAAACATTCAAATCTGGATACAGGGTTATGGTGCAGAGTTTAAAAGGTTGCAAGGATAACAGCCTGCAATCACACCTATATTAAATTCTTCTTGTACCTATAAAAATTAGAAAATCATGAATGACAGTAGATCACTGCAAGTGCTATGTCAGTGATGAAGTCTTGTTCCAAAGCTGTCTATGCAGGTAGAAGGTAAATGTGAGAATGTGAATGAGAGAACATTGCATATTTAAAAGTTTTTTGCAGGGGCTATGTTAACTCTACCATTTTTTGTCATGTTTTAGTCTGAAGAGATATGGACCATCTGGAAATTCTGTATAACATTGCATTAATATGCTCTACCAAAGACATCATACTAATTGGACCAAATAATTAAGAACTGATGTATCACATCAGATGAATTGCTACTAACATGCACTCCAGAAGGTGAAAGATAAAATTCAGAAAACGTCAGACATTAGCAATGTGGACTTAGATTTCATGAGTCCAAAGGTCAGAAGGATGGATCAGGGACATGACATCCAAGGTAAGTGACTAAGAATAGAATTTGCATTTTTTCAACATAAAGAAAAATGAGTAACACCTGGCATTATGTCCAAGCTTGTAGAGACATCATTCTATACCTAAATTCTCACTTTTAAACATGAACCAGAAACCAGAACTGAAATCTAACAATATTCACTGTGGGACCAGAACAGAATCCTGTGCTCAACTGAACTAAATATGACAATATTGACATTTAACCCAAAAGACAATTTGGAATTAATTAAGGCAGATAAGGGTCGGAGCATTGGTGCATCAGTAGGACCTTTGCCTTGCATGTGACTGACTCAGGACAGACCTTGTTTTCAATATCCTGGAGTCCCATATGGTCCCCCAAGCCAGGAGCAATTTCTGACCACATAGCCAGGAGTAACCCCTGAGTGTCACCAAGTGTGATCCAAAAATAAAAAATTAAATAAATAAATAAGGCAGATAAAGAGAAAAATCTTTGGGGTTTAGAAAATCCAGAGAGATCTCAGACATGGAAGAATCTAGAACAAAGTTATGACATCTGCAAAGACTGTAACACATTCAGAAACTAACTCCAGAAATTATACAAGTTTTTGAAGAAACAGTGTTGCCCAGGTGCCCAGAGGAAAGCATCTGGAATAAAGTTCCCTCTCCCTGACCTACATAAATATCCCATTCCAACCAAGAGATGGACCAAAATCTTACATGTTTTCTGTTATATTCTTGAGATGACCCTGCATCCTCTTCATTTTTAGTCTGAAAATATCCTGGTTGTTCAAAAAGAATTTATACTATATTATTGCTAATGATAATCGGGTTAGAAATACCATGCATGGGGTGATTCTACAATATGGAGATATTTTACACCAGTTGATCTAATGACACTTATGACCAATGTTTTTGAAAATTTTCAGTAGGTTATTTGTGCTAAGTCTGAAATCATTCAAATTTTTATTTAGAATATGTTGTCACCTCAGTATAATTCAGCCTAAAACTTTGGTATAATTTCTACCATCAGGAAGTGCTTCAAGAAATCTGTCTTCATGACTTGTTCTGATATTGGTATGTGTCTTTGACACAAGTAGGTCGAACCTGTAAATCATGGTGAAATAAGTGATTACTTTATTAGATACAAGATTCTGCATTTACATTTAACTATCAGCAGCCCATAAAAATCACAAACACTTGCATGATGTATAAGCAGGTCAGGTCCCACAGTTGGGCCAATACCCTTTACATATCTCTCCTATAACCACAAGGCACATCATGTATATATATATATATATATATGTATATAAATATATACATGTATATATATAGCAGAAATGTAATCATGGTTAATGTTATTGCCCAATGCAAGGAATAAAACAGATAGTCCTCCCTAGGGGCCAGAGCAATAGTAAAGTGAGTAGGGCATTTGCCTTGCATGTGGCCAACCTGTGTTGGATCTCCAGCATCCTATATGATGCTCTGAGCCTTCCAGGAGTAATTTCTTTTTTTTAGTTTAAATAACTTTTATTGTGACCAATGTGAATTACAGTATTGTCCTCCTACTACCCCTGTTCTCAGCACACATCTAATACCTGCCCCCTTTGCCCTCTGGACTGCTAGATAACAGGTCCCCGTTGTATATAGCTTGTTGTAGATTGGGTATCTTGATTCTTTTGTCATTGACTTGGGTTTGGTAACATGCCATGAGTAATTTCTGAGTACAGTCAGGAATAACTTCTGAGCACCACCAGGAGTGTCCCTCAAATAAAAAAATAAATAATAAAACAGAGAAAGTCTCCCCAGTATTCAGAGCTATGTCAAGCACTGGTGTAGGAATGTTGCATTGGTGAAGGGGGATGCTCTTTGGGTGACTGAAGCTTGACTACAGTCCTGTTTGTCATCATGGTGCTTAAATAAAATAAAACAATTTTTTTAAAAATAATAAAACAAAGCAAGTCTTCCCAGTATTCTGAGCTTTGTCAAGCAACTAGTTCATAAATCAAGTGGATAGGTTAAGGCAGTTTAGAATGAACAGACTGATTTCTATGTTACATATTAGTATTTAGACCTCTGTTCTATTTATTATCCTTTCAGTCACATACATGAAAGGGGGTTCAATTTTCCATGCATATATCATTGCTCCAAGCCTTAGATGTAATAAAACGCATTAGGATAATTGGCATTCTTAGGTGGCCCAAATTAAATAAGACACAATCTGTAACTGACTTTTAATTTAATGTTTTGTACAAAAATTGCTCTTTGCTCCCCAGACATTCACAGAGAGTCACAGATACCTTTGCCTGACAACAAACCCTCACTCACTGGTGGCCTTTAGTGTCTCCGTGTGTCCCCCTCCCAATTGACCTACTTTATCGCACCTTCGAAGGAGACAAGCTATTCTTAGGAGCCCCAGGTGCACTGATTGAGCCAGTTTTGCCACAGAACTGCTGTCACAAGTTAACTTGTGATTAATATGAAATATTGAGTTATTTCATCAAATTTACTTCACAAGATTTCAGAAATGGTCTGTGAGGAGTTCTTTTTTTTAAATACACTCATATCTGGGCCATGTTTCCCAAGGAATAGAGAATTCTGTACACTTAAGCATGTTATTTGCTGTTCTATATAAAGTCATTTTTAAAAACAGTTTATTGACAAGAAAACATTTTATGACTTGATAGGGTAGTTTAGAAGAAGGTTGGAGATAAAAGCTTTCAGGATCCTTAGGTATACAGTATTTGATGCCTTGTCTCTAACCACCTATAGTCATTTTCCATATTCATATTCTGAAGTTTCTAAAATAGACAGTTAGGATCACCACATCCCAACCTTCCTTGCTAGGCAAAAAAGTAAACCAAGAGCTTTTTAGCTTTAGAAAAATACCTTTGTGAAGAACAATTAAAAAAGAAAACTTAAATTAACTTTGTATCCTGACTTCTCTTTACTGTAGGTTCCTTTGGTGGATTTAAATTTGTTAAGATTTTGACCATAAAGAGTATTAAAAAAGATTATTTTATCAATTGCACATTGAGAAACTGAAAACTAATATTTATGGATACCCATCCTCCTTGAGGTATTTTCCAATTCATATTAAAGTATTTCATTAACTTCTCATGAAACTTAGGAAGCGAGGAAGAATATTATCTTCTCTGATATAAATGTTCTGAGTCTCAGTATCTCAGTCTCACTTAGTCTCTCTAATCTAGTCAGCACTCATTTATATTTGAGCTATCTGATTGCACTGGATTTTGGAAAACAGATGTATGTATATATAGACATATATGTTACAAATAATCTTTGATGCCCTGCTTTTTTATTTTTCCTTGAACACAACCAACACATAGCAATGGTGTGTAAAATAGATTGGAAATATGAAATACAATACCTTAAAAATACTTTCACAAAATTTGCTCACAGAAATAACATCAGTTGGCAGTTGCAGGCTTTTGGAGTTCCATTCTACTGATGAAAAATACTGAGATGAGGAAACTTTTTTCAGGTTTCAGAAAATAGGATTCAGAGGCAAAAGAGATAGTATAGTAGGGAGCTTTAAGTTGACCTGATTTAGATTCTTGGCACCACATGTGATACTTTGAGCCCCATCAGAAGTAAACTCTGAGTACAGGTTGAATTGGCCTCAAATCAAAACAAAAAAAATTAGTTAGGGTTCATTGACCATGAATCCTAATGATTTTCCCTCTACTTACACACCATCTTGTTTAAAAATGATATGTTGTTCCTTTTTATTTTAAAACACAAAATATTACTTCTTCTCAGTTGGAGAAATTGTAGAGCAGTACACAGGGAAATTTGCCTTGCATATCATTGGCCTGGATTTGATCACTGGCATCAGATAACCCCCCCCCAGATTTATGTATACCAGGAGTAATTTCTAAAAGCAGAAGCAGAAGAAGCCCTGAGCACTACTATGTGTGGCACCACTTAACAAAACAAAATAAAAAAATTTCATTGCATATAGAATTAATTCACATATATTTAATATAAAATGATAACTGGAATCAAGGTAAGAGACAAAAAAATTTCACATTATTTTATAAAGAAAATTCATCCTCAAACACAATATATGTGAAGAAAATACTTTGACTTCAGTAATATTCTATCAGGAAAATGATTAAAACAACCTTTTGCTTCTAAATAAGACATTGCAGCCTAGGTTATTTTCTTGAAAGAAGTTACAATGTAGGGGTCAAAATATTTTTGGTTTTCATGCAACATAAAAAAGATAAGTGTATTTTATTTTCTTCTTGGTAATAAGGAAGATTTCCATGCTTAAATGTGAGGTTAAAATAATTAAAACAACCCATAATACCTAATGATTTTAAAGATCTTTTTTAAATCTATATTTAAAACTATAATTTTCTTTTAAAAGTCATTGCCATCATAGCTAATTTAAATTTCTGTCAACACTGAACAGTGTAGTAAATATGTTTCAGAAAAGATAAAAATGTGAATAAAACTAAATTACATTCCAGATGGAGCTAGAATACAGTGTTCATAAATGACTACACATTTTAAAAGTTGTTTATATATAAATAAATATCCATGTTCCACAAATTTTTCTTACATAAAATATAGCCATAGTACAATCTATGAACTATTGACACATAGAGATATTTGATGCCAAGAAAAAGATTGATAGGCTAGGTTTTGTATTGCTGTTTTGTTATTCTGTACTCTCATATCACTCCTCGTGGTGTTTGGGGAATCATATGGTGAAATAGGGATAGAGTACAGATGCCATATGCAAGGTGAAGATCCTACCTACTATAATATCTATAGCTCCTGTATTAGTTAAATATACTCTTGTAAATACTCCTAAATACAATACATAACACAGTATGAACCATAGTCATCAAACTGTTAATTATATCACCATAATTTATTCACCTTAATTGGAAGTGTATATATAGCCTTTGACCACATTGATCTGTACCATCCCCATCTACCTTGATAATCACCATTTTTAAACTCTATTTATACAAAGCTGAGTTAATCATACAGTTACATATGTAGATTATAATCTCTCTCACTCTCTCTATATATTTATATATGCACACATGTAAACATAAACACTCCAAAAGCATGGTTCGAAATTCCTAAAGTTTTTGAAATTTTCTAGAATTATCTACAACTCTAATAATATTTTGATCCCATAGATGACCCTGTCTCTGAATCCTGAAGCCATTAAAATATGATTTGATAAAAATAATATGGTCATCTCTCCTCTTGAGACATCTATGGTGGAATTCCCAAATGGCTTCTGTGTAGTTAGTGTACAGAAAGATAAAGCCTTGATTAGATGCTTGGTTTTTCTTTCAAACCTATCTTGGAATGAAGGAGCCTTACAAATTCACTGAGATTAAAATCTCCAGACATGAGTCCTCTAAAACATTATTTTTGTGTCTAATTATGTATCATTCTGATCATAATTTATAGGCTTCAGAATGTTTCCCTGAATTCTGGGAACTGCTCTAGAAAAATTCTTTTCTTTTGGACAGCGTCTATTCCAGCAGGACCTAGGTCATATTTCTTCTGCTCTCAGAACTCTTGGTCTCATCCCACATCCTGAACCTTCTGCTGAATTCACTTCATAATTGTCAGATATTCACGATAAATAGACTTTATACTTCTGAAAAACTGAAAAGTTACAGGAACATTTCAACACCTGACTTCTCAAGAGTTGTTAGAATTGTCTATAAACTGGCATTTTTAAAATCACTTCTGAAAGTTGTTTAGGGATTTTCCTTAGGACATCCAAATACTTAGAGACTGTGAATATTCTTGAACAAAGAAATTTTCCAGAAACTATGATGTAAATGATTCAGAAATGGCTAAATCATCCGTTATCCGCTTATCTGATTATGGATCATATAATATAATTATATATATATAATTATAATATAATCAGGGGTGGCAGCATGCGGTTCCTGGTCAAAATGAATGCGGCTCTTTGCCTCTTATTAATTTGTAGACTGTGGCTCTTTGCCAAGTTTGGATTTTGTTCTGCTGCTTCTGAGGAGGCACCTCTGAAGAGAGATCTCCGAGCGCGGATTCCCACCTCCAGGTTGAATCATCCCGTCTCCCATCCCTCGGAGGAGACCCGTGTGGCACATGTTGTGTCACATCTGGCAGTTAGTTCTGAGTGTGTAGGACGCAGCACACCCTCACCGTCACTGCAGGATTTTTACCCTCACTCAAAATGGCAAAATGCAATATATGTTTAATAGATTATTGTTAAACTTGTATGCTTTTGTGTGAGTGTTTGTCTGTTTTGGCAGGTCACTGCGTGGTGTGGCTCTCTGACTCTCACAGTTTAAATTTTTCGTTCTTGGGAATAGCATGGAGGTAAGGCGTTTGCCTTTCATGCAAAAACTCATCGGTTCGAATACCGGTGCCCGATGTGGTCTCCCGTGCCTGCCAGGAGCAATTTCTGAGCATGGAGCCAGGAGTAATTCCTGACTACTGCCGGGTGAGACACAAAAACCAAAAAAAAAAAAAAAAATTTGGC
>PVKC010034658.1:0-13679 GCA_004027635.1 Crocidura indochinensis
CTTGTACATCCATGTATAGGAAAATTTAATGACTTCACCTCTCCTGATGACTGTGTAATATTCCATTATGTATATGTATCACAGTTTCTTTAGCCATTCATCTGTTGAAGGGCATATTGGTTGTTTTCAGAGACTGACTATTGTAAATAGTGCTGCAATGAATATCGGTGTGAGGAAGGAATTTTTGTATTGTATTTTTATGTTCCTAGGGTATATCCCTAGGACTGGTATAGCTGGATCGTATGGGAGCTCAATTTCCAGTTTTTTGTTTGTTTGTTTGTTTTTTGTTTTTTTTTGGGGGGGGAGTCACACCCGGCAGTGCTCAGGGGTTACTCCTGGCTCCATGCTCAGAAATTGCTCCTGGCAGGCACGGGGAACCATATGGGGCACCGGGATTTGAACCGATGACCTTTTTGCATGAAAGGCAAATGCCTTACCTCCATGCTATCTCCCAGGCCCCAATTTCCAGTTTTTGGATGAATCTTCATATAGCTTTCCAGGAGCAATGTTTTATTATTATTTTCATCACCAAAATCTTCTGCCATTTTGTTAGTGGTTTTCTTGTATTTTTCTGTACCACATTCTTTCCTTGAGTAAGATGTAGTCAAAAAATAAAGTCCTATTAAGAAAAATGGTCTTTTAAAATTACTTTTAATTGAAGTAACTTTACTTCTAACACCACAGTGTTGCAGATTACGTGCTTCTAAATCAACATCTGTATGGACTACATTATATTTTCCTTCTTTCTGTCCAACTTTAACATGTCCTTTTACCTAACTTACCTACCTTCCCATTTCCCTTTGGTAACCACCACTTTCTTTTTGTCTAAAAGTCTTTTTTGTTTTTATTTACTGTGTTTGTTAGCTTTATTGTTTTACCTACCACATATTAAGGAAATCAATGTGTTTTTCTTTCTGTTATTTTGCTCAAAATAATACAGTAATAGCTCCACTAAATATATATCTATCCATGTTGTTACAAGTGGTGGGATTTCATCTGTCTTTAATATTGCCTGATGTGTATAAATCACATATTCCTTGCATAATCATCTGTAAGAAATATTATAATGTTACATTTTACACAGGGAAAAATTTTTATCATTAAATTGAACACTCCTTGGAAACACACTCAGAAATAACTTCTTTCATAGAAAACATGGTAATATAGCATGTCATAATATAAAAGACAAGAGTACATGACACACACAAATAAGACTAGTATGTAATAAATTAGATTTCACTTTCTTGTGATTGCTTAAAAAATGATTAGACATATAGGTTGACTTTGAAGTGAGAAACAGGAGTTGGAAGGAAGAAAACAGAGCAAAAGCTGAAATGAGAGAAAACAGAAAAAAATTAAGTTTTCATACAGTTGGAGGACATGAAGTTCAATTACACCATACATAAATAATTGCCCTGGTTGCTGCTGAAAATGTTTAAAAGAACAAATGAAGGGATACCAAGAGGTGGCCAGCCTTGGGGTCTGTTGACTGCTCAAAGTTACATTACCTCAGGCATTTCCCCCTGGGAAATGTCTAGTCCTCACTTTGTAGTCTCTAATATTACATGTGACCTTCACATGTGAATGGATTCAGCTCTTGAGTATAGCTCCTGTGTTATAAACAAGAAAGCTAACATGTGTGCTAATACTAAGTATTGTATTATTTAGGGTTCCTCCTAGATGTCTTCTCTGACCTCCCCAGGCTCTTTCATCATGATTCCTGACATAAAAATAAAGATAAAAGGTAAAGTTTTCTTTGTGATCCTGGTCTTGGAACCAGCTATAGAATTGTTTAACAGAAACACTTGGTCCAGCAATCACCACAACAAGAACACATCTATCTCCAGAAGTCAGTGTACTAAGTGGAAGAGGAAGGAGTTTTCAGTTTCCCCAGAGAAAACTTGAATTGATAGAACCAGTGTGGCCACTTTAGAAAATAAGAATTTTTTTGCATGTCACACTCAGCCATTGTCCACACACATATTTATTCATATCTTTTCTTATTCTTTATGATAGGAATAAAGTCAAAAGATGCTTGGTTTGTTGTTTTTGATTTTTGATGGGGTGAGTCTTCCCAAGAAGTGCTTAAGAGGCCTTCCTAGAATTTCCTTCCTAGAAATTCCTGACCAACCTAAGAATGCAATGTTAGAGCTGCAGTGCAGTGGATTATTTGGACCACTGGGCAATCACGGGCCTCCAGGATCATACCCAAAATTGCTTTAGGGTCTCCAGGACTGTTCTCAGTGATGCTGAAGGGACTTAACCCAGTCCCGGTCCTATATCTCTAGCCCCTCAAAGAAGGGTCTTGTACTTCCTATTTATTTCCTATGAAACTTCTTATTTCTAAGAAGAATCTTACTAATAGGTTATCTCCAGTACCAGGTAATACATTCTCTCAGGTCTTCACCTCTGCTTATAAGAATAAGTATTACTTTTCCCCCAGAGACAAATGTATTGACCTGTGTTTGATGCAAAAGCTACTCATTTAGCAGTCTCATCTGATAATCCATAGGTATTCAACTTTCATCTAAAATGTTATCATTTAATTTTATAAGCCAAATTCATTGCTAAGGGAAGTCTGGGTGATGATTTGTAACTAAAATAACAGTAGATTCCCTAAGTATAATGTAGATGTTGAAATCATAATACACTGAGATACAGAATACTTAAGTTTTCAACCTCTTTGGCCAAAGAAGCTCTGGAAACTTTTTCTTGGCACATACTGAGGCTTACTTCCTTGTCAGGAGATAGACAGAGCTAGATGAGATCATTTCTAGGGCTCCTTTCAAGCTCTCACTCTCTATGAGAAAGATTCTGCAACTGACATGCTATGCAATGAGCAAAATAGTGCTTAGTTGGGCAATCCCAGTCTTTTACCAGGCATGATGTGCTTCCCACAAATGCCCATGTTAAAGCCTTAACTCCCAATGTACCTTGGGGGGATGATTATGTTTGGATAAGAACAAGAGGTGGGGTTATTGCCCATCATGTGATAGCACTAGGGTCCTTAAAAGAAGGAAGCAGAGAGCATATCTCTCTCCCTCTCCTAGATGTGATGCCAAAATGAGAAAGTGGCCATGGACAATCAAGTCAGTGAACTCTCAGCAAGAATCAACTCAGCCAGTGAGCACTTTATCCAGGGTCTTCCAGCCTCCAGAATGGTGAGAAATAAATGTGTGCAGCTTGAACCACAGAGCCCGTAGTATGTTTTTTAGAGATACCCAAGCTAATAGACCCATGCCATAGTGTGTGTACTGGGTCTAACTGTGGCTAAAAATAGAGTCTAAATTAAATTACAAAAATAACTTTAAGAGCTAGTACAGGATTTAACGGACATACTTTGCAGTCAAGCCCAGTTTGAATTCAGGCACTGTGTATGGTCCCACAAGTACTTCCAGGAGTGACCCTGGGTATAAACTAGGTATGCACCCCCCCAAATAAAATTTTATGGATATAAAATTTATACATGCACGAAGTGGCCCCAGAGTAGCCTGCTAAATAAATGCGACAGTCCCAGTTCTCAGGTACTGCAACTTGGAGGACAGGATTAGAAATTATTCCAGACCTTTCCCTGAAAATATAATAAATGACTTCTATATACTGATTTGAAAGACAGACAAGCTAGATGTCATGTGAGTATAAATATCTGACTGGCCCAGGAGCTCACAAGACATCATTGAAAAGTCCAGGTTTCTGGCATAAGCCACGCTTTCTTCCTTTGCAACCCTGTCCAGCTCATCTCAATTGGGAGGCAGCTGCTCCTTGCTCTAAGCTGGCCCATCAGAAGCAACTGGCAAAGCAAGAGGAGCTCAGATGCCCAGAAAGAAGGGGGAGCTAGGAGAGAAAAGAAAAAAGTGAGAAAGAAAATGCAGGGGAGGCAACTAGGAACTTCTCCCACAGCTGCACCCAATCCCACAATGGTGGGATCCTGGCCTAAATTAGGAGGCCCTAATGTTGCTTAGAGTTCACAGCTTCCTCAAACCATTGTAACCAATGGCAGCTACCATTCCCTCCGCAGAAGCCCAGTAGCCTCTGGGTAGAGAGAGACTTAGACCCAGCAGACGGCTGCCTTACGAGCCAGGATGGCAGCTTGCTCTGAGTGGATTCTGTTCTGCTTTCAGGGCATCTGTTTCTTGGGTCTGCTGACGCAGCTCCTCCCCCTCCAATTTGGTGGCTGCTCAGCCTAGGGCCCCCTCAGACCTCAGGCATGCAGAAATGAAATTTCCTCTTCCTGCCTCATTAAAGGAACCAGCTACATTCACTTCTCTATCAGGAGCAGAGTTGCGGAAAGAATCTCCTCTTGAGCACCCCTGAGCCTACCCAGGCCTCAGGAAGAAAGACACCAGAGCAAAGAAAGAAATTTCTAGGCATGTCCAACCTTGCTTCTGTCGGGGGAATAAGCGAGGCCCCTCTGTCACGCACTGACCAAGAATTGTGGATGGATGTCATTTTTAACAAATGTCTTACGGGCTAGACTTGGCATTTTTACCTTCGTTGAGCATCTCTGTGTACCCTGCAAAGAACTCCATAGGTCACAGAATCTGTCTTTCGGTGGATCTGTGGTCAGGGAAGCAGCCATTCTGATGGGATCACCTGGAATATGCAGATAAGGAAGATCCCACACTGATGAGATGTTTTTATTTTTCTGACAACATTCTTTATATGGTCATGCATCATGCCCATTATAGACCCAGCTTTCATATCAGATTTTCCATAAGTTAAGAGATTCAAGTGTGAGAAGCAAATTGTGAGCTTGAGATTTTAGATTCTAATCCTCACTGTGTCCTAACCCACTCAAACACAATGAGGCACCTTTTTGTTATAAATATATTTATTTAAGCACCATGATTACAAACATGTATGAGATTGGGTTTCAGTTATAGAAAAGAACAATTCTCCTTTCAGGAGTGCAACATTCCCACTACCAACGCCTCCATTTCACTCTTCCACTACCCTCTGCCTGTATTCAAGACAGGCATTTTATTTCTCTCACTCACTACCCTTGTTATGATAGTTGTCAGTGTAGTTATTTCTCTAACTGGACTTGCCACTCTTTGTGGAAAGTTTCATATCATGAACTGATGAGGCACTTTTGTCAATTGGATCAGTCCACAGGAAGGCCAATGCCTGAGGCCTCGGGATCATCTGTAGCTCAGTAGGAAGTGCTGCCATGATTTATATGGAAATGCAACAGAAGAGTTGAGAAATTTCAGGGAATGAGCTTCCAGGACCAATCCCTAACCCAGAAAGTGTGTTGGAGGGTCTCTGGTTCCCAGCAACCTTTCTCAACGTCCACCAGACAAACAGATATAAATTCAGCCTTGCCTTTGCCCCTCTCCCCACCCTCACAAAGCAACCTTGATTTGCATCAGAATCTTGAGTTCTCTCACTTCCTTCCTGAGCAAGAGTTCTCAAGGCTCTTTGCTCCACACCAGAAAAGGTGGGTGGCAAACATTCAGGCAACTGGGGATATCAGAGATGAAACGCAGCACGTACACTAGGTATGTGGTCCACACAGGAGGCAAAAAGAGGTGGTTCTACCTGCCCTGGGAACTTCGAGTGCAGCTGTGTACATGTAGAGGGGCTGCTGCTCACTTCAACATAAGGTGATTAAAAAATCTAGGTTGAGGGCAAGATTGCACATGGCATAGGCAGGATTTGAAATTTGGTCTGTTCGTGACTGGCCACTTATGTTCTTCCTCCTTTTTACTCTGTGCAAAGAATGAAATTGGAGAGGAAGTAAAAGGCAAGGGAGATTGCAGAGGGGATAAGGCATATGCTTTGCATGCATCTAATCTAGGTTCAACCCCCAGTACGCATGGTCCCACAAAGCACTGCAGGGGTGGCCCTAGTGATCTAATATCCTGCAGGGACCAAACAGTGGTGAAACCTCAGAACCTCATATTGAACCACTGCCCTGGTTGGTTAAGAATAGCTAATAGCCTCTGAGGCCCCTGAGCACAGCTTTGCACAAAAAAAAAAAAATGTAGACATAATGAACTCTAAAAGATCTTGGATTGGAGTGGAAATATTTAAGAACTTCTAGGTAAAGGGTTTTCTGAATCAGAACTGGGGTGTTGTATTCGATCACAAGGCATTGAGTTGGCTTTTACAGAGGCATGTCTCATCATACTGTGCCAGCCTTTGCATGTAGATGGACAATTACTAGCTCCTACCCTGGCACTAAGGAATCCCCTCACCACCCCGGGACTCCTCTCTTGCAACCTGGACAGACTGAAGAGGAAATGTGTGAAACTTAGAAAAGGGAAGCTGCGGTGAAGCTTTAGTAGACAAGATGCAGAGATAGTGAGGAGGGTTTGCCCACAGCAGCTGAGTTCCAAGTCCTGCTACCCGCTCCAAGGTTGCTGCGGTTCAGAAACTGGTGTGAATCACCAACAGTCAAAACCTCATAAACTAATTTTAAGACTAGAAGTGACATAAATAAAATGGTAAAACGGAGAACTTTGGGAGAGGGAGGAATGCAGTAACTTTATACATCAATATTAAAAAGTTGAGCAGAACTATAACCATGTTAGATATAACTTTTAATTTAAATAAATAGATAACAATTGAAAGTTGCTTTTAATGAAAAATATAAGCACAACTGATCTTTATTTTGTTCAATATCCTTGCTAAATTTATCATCTAAAATGGCTTATGTTTTATATATTAATCAGCTTTTAGAAATAAATAATAAAACAAGGTCCTACGACTTTGTTTTTTAAATAACACCACTTTAGCTGTGGATACACACACACACACACACACACACACACACACACACACACACACACACACACCAATAAAACTACAACTTAGTCCTAGCTCACACATCAATGGTAAAAGTCAAGGCTCCCAATATTTTCCAAAAAAATTCTCTTGTTTTTTGTCTTTCCAATTTTGCCTTTTCATTACATGGGCCAAGATATAACAGTAATCATTCTGTGGGGTACAAATTCAAAATAGATGTTATGATTCCCATCTTAGTGATGAATACTGCAAACAAAATCCCTTTCTAACAATTTCTAACAATTTCAATGACCTCTACCCTTTTCTTCTCTGGTAACAACCATTTAACTGTCAGAATCTAAGGGCTTTTATTTGGGTTTGTTTGGTTTGGTTTTGGGGCCACACCTGGCAACTCAAAGTAACTCAAAGATTACCCCTGCCTTTGCACTCAGGAATTATTCCTGGCAGTTCTTGGTGACCAATATGGGATTCTGGGGAGTGAATCCAAGTTGGCCATGTGTAAGACAAACACCCTATTCACAGTATTATCTCTCTGCCCAAAGGTTATTTTAAGATTTGTTGTGTTCATTTATTTGCTTTGTTTCTATATAATCCATTATGAGTGAAATCAAATGTTACTTGTCTTTCTTATTCTGACTTATTTCACTTAGCATCAGGTTTCATCTGTATTTTTGCAAATGGAAAATTGTATTTATATATGTATGTATGTATGTATGTATACATATACACATATATACCATTTCATTTATGAGTACATGTGTACCACATATTAATTATTCATCTGTAAATGGACACAAATAATTCCCATACCTGGGTTATTGTAGAGCATTGCAATGACCATAGCATACATATATATTTTCAGTTAGCATTTTCATATTCTTCAAATCAGTATCTAGCAGTAGCTGGGATGGATAAAAGGCAGTTTTAATTTTCTGAGGTAACTCAATCCTGCTTTCCAAGTTGATAAACCATTTCACATTACTATCAATAGTATATTTGAAGATTCCTTTTTCTCCACACCCTTACCAACATGGTTGCTACTTGCTTTTTTTATGTTATAAGACATTCTCACACATATATCATTTGACTTCCCCTACTATTAAATACTAATGAGCATTTTTTTCATGTGTGTCTGGGCCATTTGTATGTATTTTTTTAGAGAAGTATCTATTTGGATCCTCCACCCATTTTGCTGATGGGGTATTTTATTTTTTCTGTTGTTGAGTTTTATGAGTCCTTTATATATTTTGGCTATTCAGATACATGAATTACAAATATTTTCTCCTGATTAGCCTTTTCCTTTTTTAATTTTATTTTATTGAAACCAATGTGATTTACAAAGTCCTTCATAGTTGGAATTCAGATATGTAGTGAATCAGGGCCAATCCCACCACCAATGTTGAACTCTTTCACCATGTTCCCAGAATGTATCCCATATCACCACTGGTTAGCCCTCAGATGTCAGTAGAATAGGCCCATTTATAGTTTAGATTATTAAGAGTTTGGGTCTCTTGATTCCATTGTTGTTGACTTGGATATTTAGTTCTATCCTTTTCTCATCTATGTCAATGGACCTGAGACCTCTTGGTCCATGGCCTCTGTCCTTTCATATTTGTCTTTCTCCTTCTCCACAAAGTTTCTTTCCTTCTCCTCACTCTACTCTGGGTCTAAGAGTGTTCGAGGCAATTCCCATTTAGACCATTGCATTTCTTCATGCAGTTATTCTAAATACCACAAAGAAGTTATATCATTCTGTATTTTTCTTTCTTCAGGCTTACTTCATTTAACATAATATCTTTCAGTTCCATTATGTAGCTGCAAATTGCATGATTGCATTATTCCTTACAACTATATAGTATTCCATTATATAATATATATATGTACTGCATTTTTATGATCCACTCATCTGTTCTTGAATATGTAGGTTGATTCCAAGACTTAGCTACAATAAATAGTGGTGTTCACATATCCTTTTAGATGAATAATTTTTCTGTCCTGGGTATAGAAACACGAAAGTGGGATTGCTGGGTCATATGGCAGCTCAATTTTAACTTTACTGAAAATTCTCCAAACTGTTTTTCATAGAGGTTGGACCAGGTAGCATTTCCACCAGCAGCAGGCATGAATTCCTTTCTTACCACATTCCCACCAACAGAAATAATTCCCAGTATTTTTGATATGTGCCATCCTCACTGGTGTAAGATGATATCTTATTGTTGTCTTAATTTTGATTTCCCTAAAGATAAGTGATGATAGCATTTTTCAAGTGGCCATCTATTGTTCTTCTTCAGAGAAGTGTCTGTTCATTTCATCTCCCTACTTTTGATGGGGTTTTTAGGTTTTGTGGAGTTAATCTTTGTGAGTGCTTTGTATAGGCTAGATACCAAACCTTTATCTGATGTGTTGAATGCATAAAATTTCTCCCATTCAGTTAGATATCTTATAATTTTAGCCTGTGTTTCTTTTGCCATACAGAAACTTTTTAATTTGATGTAGTCCCACTAATTTAGGTTTGATGCTATAGTTCTTTCCATTGGCATCCTATAATCAAAGACTTCTTTGAGATCTAAGTCTTAGAGAGTTCTTCCTATATTTTTCTCCATGAACTTTATTAATGTGGGTCTAATGTCAAGGTCTTTAATAGACTTTGAAATGACTTTTGTGTAAGGTGTGAGATAATTATCTATCTTTAATTTCTTTATTTTTTGTTTGTTTTTTGAGTGTACCCAGTGTCAGTCAGGGATTACTTCTGGCTATGCACTCAGAAATCATTCCTGGTTTGGGGGACCATGTGTCATGCTGGGAATTGAACCGGTCTATTCTAGGCTAGTGCCAGCAAAGCAGACACCTTACCACTTTGCACCAACACTCTGGCCCTATCTTTAATTTCCTACACAAGTATATCCAATAGTTCTAACATCATTTGTTGAAGATACTGTCTTTATTCCATTTCAATTTGTTGGCACTTCTGTCAAAGATTAATTGTCTTATAAATGGGGGGTTGTCACTGTATATTCCATTCTGACCCATTGGTCTAAAAGTCTGTCTATTCCAATACCATGCTGTTTTTATCACTATGGCTTTGTAGTAGAACTTCAAGTTATTTTTCCCCTTTTTTTGTAGTGATTTCTTTCACTGTGTAAAGCTTTTCAGATTGATGTAGTTACATGTATTTATTTTGTCTTTCCTTTCCCTTGCTACAGCAGTCAACTCTCCAAAGATATCTCTAAGATCCACATCAATGAGGTTATTGACTATGCTTCCTGGACTGTTACTTTCAAAAGAATGAAGCCAGACTTATACTTTACACAAGAGTTCATTCAAAATGGATTAGAGGACTTGAATGCAAGACCTGAAATACACAAAAGAAAACTGATTGCATAATATTTGATTCAGCATCAAATAGCAAGTCATCAAAATTGAAATATTCCTGAATTTTTGATCTCTATAGTAATAGGCAATAATAATGATAATGAGAGAATAATGACCTATGAGGCTCTGTCCTATGAAAATATGCAAGGCACTTTCCAAAATTATCCATTGATTCCCCCCACACAGTGCAGCAGAGGTCTCAGAAGGCAATAGACTCAGAACTGGTTTCTCTGTAGTTCAGATAAAGAGGTGATGTCTCCTCTCTCTGAGGGCTGTGAGATGGGAGGAAGAGGCTAATAAGCTCTAAAAAGGAACTGCTTCATGGACAAGTGCCTGCCAGCAAATAGGAACATCACCTGTTCCCCACAACAGGGAACCAGCCATCTCTGAGTCATAATTCTCCAAGATCAGAGCCAAACGGACAGACTGGAGAAAAAGCCAATACCACCTTCATACTAAACTCCTGGACTATAGCTTCTCTGATATCATCCTGATGATGTTTCCTAATGGAGGAAGTTAGAACAGACTGGCCTCCCTTGAGAGCTAGACACATATCTTGTAAAACAGTGTCCTTTTACCAAGTTTACTGAGTAGGGCAAGTTTGGCAGTATAGGAGTCACTCTAAACAATAGCAGGCCTTGATGTTATCTATGTGGGAAACTAGAGGAGCGAAGGTGCTCAGAACAGGTTGTTCCAATATAGGGGCTCCTCAAGCCACATCATTTTGGCATGTGGGTTAATTTCTTTTACTTTTATTAATTAATTAAATAAATACTTTAATTGAGTCACCATGAGATGCACAGTTACAAAATTGCTCATGATTGAGTTTTAGTCACACAAAGTCCAACACTCATTTCTATGCCGATGCACATTTTCCACCACTGATGTCCCCAGTTTCTCTCTGCCCTCCCCACCCACCTCTGTGGCAGATATTTTCTCCTCTCTCTTTCTCTCTTTTTTTCCTTTTAAACATTGGTTTACAATATTGCTACTGAAGAGCTATGTTATTTTGAATGTTTGAGTGAAAGTCAATAGAAGTTATAGGAGCAGGAAAAACTATTACCAATCCTTCAACTACCTAGAAAAGTAAACTTCATAAATTACCTCAATTTATTGTTATCTCCACCCATGACCTTTCTATAAAATAAACCTCCCTATGTGGCAAGAGAATCATGTAATCAGAGAGCATCTGGCATCTTCATCCGGTAAGTACTTCTGACTCTTAATAAAGTTCTATCACCTTTTAGCACTCTTATGAGAGCTATCTGGATTTCCTACAAAGTCGAAGTTCTCTTTAACTTGGAAAGCAATTAGATTTCAGAAGCTGCAAATAAAGGATATAAATGGTTTATATAATACATTGAGTCTGTCTGGGATGTCACGTATCCCAGATTGAGTTATTGCCTGATTACATGCTACCTTTAAAATATTTGTCTTTTATTGCAAATATTCATGTTTTTTGAATGCTTTCAAGGAGAATGAATAAAACTTTGAAGGAATAGCACAGGAAATGTATAAATTGAAAGTCTTTTTAGCCTTTAGAATCTTATATTTATAAGCCATTGTATGCCAACAGCTTAAAATTGTTAAGCTGCTGAACATTTGGGGGAAGAAATTCTACCTTAATACAAACACTGTCTACCTTGCTTTAGAAATAGAGCACAGAGTTCAATCCACAGACTCATATTTCTGAAATCCCTTGTCATTTTTGTTACTTTATTTCTCAATTCATCAAGATGATTTACAATGTGTTTTCTGGACCATATAAGCTTACTATGTTTTAATTACAACTAAAGAGAACCCAATATAATTTAAGAAATACTTGATTACAAATCAGAATTGACAAGGTTGAGTGAGTTAAGAGCTCTATGGGATATGGGCACTGACAGATATATGTGAGTTAAGTTCTGAAATACTTGCCATTCCCTTAATGTATTAATACAACAGACAAAACATTGTTATTCTTTGCAGCTGTTTGAATGAGCAGCATTAACTTACTGTAAATAATGAATGTTATCTTACATATTAGCATAAACATTAGGAATAAAACTGCTATATCTTTACTTGAAGTTAAATAAAAAGCCTAGTTTTAAAAAGTGTCAGTTTCTGGGACATTGATGATGGGAATGTTGCACTGGTGAAAGGGGGTGTTATTTACATGACTGAAACCCAACTACAATCATTTTTGTAATCAAGGTGCTTGAATAAAGATATTAATTTTAAAAAGTGTCAGTTTCTTAGATGTTAACTGTCATGATGAACTCAGTCAACTCTCTTCCACACAGCTATAGGAAACACATAGGCTTGCCACATGGTCTTAGAGTAGAGCAAAGAAATTTAACTCCTTTAAGCACCCAGTTCTTGTCCAGAGTGATAAATTTCAACTATCTTTATCATTGATATAATGATTCCTTCACTGCCGTAACTGCATTGACCCAATATTTGTGGCAATTTCCTACCAATGATTGATCCTCCTGACCCTCGTCTCTATTGTCTCTGAATACTATTGACATACTATCTCTTTTGCCTTTATATACGACAAATGAATAAGATTATTCTGTGTCTCTTCACTTCCCTCTGACTCATTTTACTCAGCATAATATCCTCCATATCTATATCCTTGTATAACCAAATTTCATGGCTTTACTTTTTTCTAACATCTGCATAGTATTCCATTGTGTCGATGTACTACCACAGTTTCTTTAGCCACTCATCTGTTTTTGAGCACTTAGATTGCTTCCAGATTCTGATTATTGTAATTAGTGCTGTGATGAATATAGGAATGTAGGGGGCTTTACTGCATTGTGTTTTGTGGTTCCCTAGAGTGGTATTGCTGAATCATATCGGAGCTCAAATACTAAATTTTGAGGAATATTCATATTGTTTACCAAAAAGGCTGGACCAATGTACATTTACACCAATAGAGAATGAGAGTCTTTTTCTCCACACATTCATGGCAGCACAGATATTCTTTGTAATATGTGTCAGTCTCCCTGGTGTGAGATATATCTCATTGTTGTTTTGATTTGCATTTCTCTGATGATTAGTGATATAAAGTATTTTTATGTGTCTTTCAGGGATTTTTATTTCTTCTTTGTAGAAATATCCATTTGTTTCTTCTCATTTTTAGGTGGGGTTAGATATCTAAACAATAAGCTTATATGCAAAAAATTGTTGAAAATTGTTGATATGGTTATACTTATATCGAACAACATGAACTACGATTTTAAAGGCTATAAGAACAGATATTGTCATTAGTTAATGATCAAGGAATCAATATATAAAGAACTTAATCTCCTAAATATATATGCTTTTACTGATGGACATTCAAAAAACTGTGAATAGACCTGCAGAAATATACTGAAGGCAATGCAATAATAGAAGATTTTTTTAATTATTTTTTATTTTTTAATCATAGTGGTTTACATGATATTCACAGTAATATTCCATTTACAAATAAACATTGAATCAGGGGAATTCCCATCACCAAGTTGTTCACCCTCCACCTCCATACCCATTCTGTCTCCCAAGTCCTCCACCCTCTCCCCAGGGACTTC
>PVKC010034659.1:0-13674 GCA_004027635.1 Crocidura indochinensis
CCTCCCACCCTATTCTATCTACCCCCCACTCCCCGCCGCGTCTCCTCCAACTCACTTTAAGACTGCAGCCGCTGCTCTCCAAATCGTTTTTTTTTTTTTTTTTTTTTGGTTTGGTTTTGGGTTTTGCACTACTTGGCCGGGCTCACAAAAGGGAACCCCGTTTCCCAGCCTACGAATAAATCCCGGTTTTCCACCCCCAAAAAACCCGCGCCCGCGCGCTCCAGCTTCAGCTCCGGCCGAGGATGGATGGATGGATGGATGTGCGCGCAGCCGCCGCGCGCCACAACAACCCGGTACCCAACTAAGTAGGTCCAACAACTCCAGGCAGCGGGCGGCTCGGGAAAAGGTGGGCAGCTGGCGGGGGTGAGCGAGGTGGCGGGGTGGGGTCACCCATGGGCGCCCCCCAAGTCCCGCACCGGCAGGGACTCGTGCGCTGCGCTGCTGCTTTTTTTGGTGGGGGGGAGAGGCGGCCGGCCCCGGCTGAGCCCCCGATCGCCCCCTGGCCGCGGCCCCCGGGGCGCCCGTGAGCACGCTCGTGGGGAGGTGGGAGGTAAGGAAGTCTCAGGGCCGCCCTGCTGCTCGCCGCTGCGCTGGTGTCCATGAAGAAAGGAAGGAAGGAAGGGGAGACTCAGGCCAGTGGCCCCCGAAACTGGGGGGCTCCTGCGGTCCGAGCCCACCCTCAAGGATTCGCCAGGGATAGCCAAGCCTACTCCGGAATAGCTAGCTCCTAGGCAGGTCCGACTTGCTGCTGATCTTTTAATAAAGGACTTCATTCTTGCAAGCACTTGCATTAAAAATTTTTTTTTTTGTTTTAAAAAGGTCTTCCTCCCCACCTCCTTTGCTGATCCACTTTGATCATTTTCCCCTCCTTTGCACTGCCTCTATTTTCCTTAATTTTTTTTTCATTTCTCTTTTCTTCTAGAATGTTCCGTTCTCTCCCACCTCTTCTTCCACTACACCGAGAATCGAATTTGATGCTGATGAAATTTTAGAGTGAAAGATGCTTTTCCCTTCAGTCTCAAGTATTTGACAAGTCAGAAAAACAGGATCCTGTCCATGTTATATAAACCGCTTCTTTCTAACCCTTCAGCCCAGAGACGGCCCTGCTCAGAGCTTCCAGATAGAAACCAGGCTTGGGTGATAACTTAGAGATTAAGGTCCTCTCACTTTTTTTTTTTTTCGATTCATGGACTGTTTTCTGTTCTCACCCTAAAATTCAGCAACAGAAATGGCTTTTTTTTTTCTATTTAGGCGGCTCTCTGCACCAAAGCTGTTCCCACATTTTTTATTTATTACTATTACTTGTTTTACTTTTGATGCATTGGGAAATGGGGATACAAGCTCTGATGTTTCAGGAAAGGAAGATAAAGACTCTGATGCTTTGGAAAAGGGGTGGCAATTTAACTCCTGATAGATACTGTTCTTTCTCAGTCCTCACGCATGGAAATGTCTGAGCTTCTCTCGGACTTTATACCTTCATGTTCTCTTCTCTCCAGAACAATGGCCCTGCGCAAATCCTAACTCATAAACATGTTCAATGGCCACACGATGGTCACCGCCATCCCATCACCCCTTTCTTTTTCTGGATGATCAATCTGCGCACCCTTTAATTAGAATATTCTGAAGACAGTATAGACATCATTCCCACATTCCTTGGGCACTATTGCAATCTCCGAGTGATTAGTAAAATTGGGTCAAAAAATAGAACAATAGATATTTTGTGGGACACAGAAAGCCATGGAAGCAAATACCTTTTGGAAGTCAGTACCATTTCACGGATGATGGTGATGTTTTTCTACACAATTCTCCCAGGGAGGGGGTGTCTCTGAAATAATGGCAATTAGACTGTAACTAGGCCAGAATATGGTGTTGTTCAGTGAAAACCTTAGAAGAATGAAAACAGGTAGAGTGTTACAGAGTGAATTAATGTGCCAGGATCTTAAGGCTGGTCCACCTTTCAGATGTGGACTGGGTGGGGGATGATCCTAATCCCCATAAAACTATATAGATTAGGATTCAACCATGAGTGAAGAGAGAAAAATAAAACAATAAGGATGACAATTTTCATAGACGAATGAGAGGATTTCACATCTTAAAACTGTTTCCAGGCGAGATGAACTTAGAGCAATCTGCAATTTGGCATGTTCCTTTCCCTAGACAAATGCTATGCAGATTGGCCACTGACTGGTAGCATTTATTAGAGTTCCCATTAAAAATGCTAATCAAGACATACCTATCTCTTCAGAGTCCCACGAACAGATTCGGTGAATCTGGATAGCCGACCAACCTGCATTAACCTACATGTCTAGCATTAGGATTCTACCTTTCCTAAACCCAAGGAGGGTTCTTTTTCACATTGGACAATGACAATGTCCCTGGAGAATAATCAAGAGCTTCCTTTGAGCACAGCTGAATGTCATGGCTGGGTAGCAGCTGTCTCTGAGCAAGAGGGAAAGATGGTGGTTGGCAAAAGGCTTCTGTCGCTGAGAAGTAAAGGTTGGTTTCCATAAATATCTTCCCCAGAAAAGACTCAGGGTTTAAGGGGCCCCCACCCATGCATTAAATCACTCCCAGAAACATATAATAAGCCCCCCCCATCAAACTTCTATTTTGTTCCGCTATCACTGGCCAGATTGATGTCAGGAATAATTAGCATAATGGATAACACCATCTATAACTTAAACCTTTCTTTCCTAAGAGCTGCAGAATTTTCAGCAGCTCTACAAGCAGACACTATCAAATACATTGAATTATGTGGCCATTTCTATGTTGTGAATAAATAACCACATGGAATCATACTCACGATTAAATGAATTTTACTTATAGCTGAATTCAGTTCTTTGGGCATAAACGCCTAATGACGCTGTGCTGCAAAGCAGACTTTTAAAAATGCATGAAGCAAACCAAATCAAAGCAGATTATATTGGGGGTTGGGGGTGGGAGATATACATGAGTGAGCTGTTTCTTAAAACTAGCACCAACTTGGCTTTCCTACTAGGAGATCTTCCCTTTTCTCTCTCCCTCTCTCATAGAAAAAAAAATCCGTATGACCCCAATGAAACCATCACTTTCCTGCTAGTAATTAAGCACCAACCTCATCATGTCCGAGACACTAATAGAAGAGAGATTCAGACATTTATACTCACGAGATAGCACCAGGATGCTGCCAGGAACCGTTCACTAAGGTGACCTCGTTATGATGAGCACTTCACGCACGGCCTTTTCTCCACTCAGCTCCTCTGATGCAGTGATATTCTCTCTTTGCACAGCTACCAAAGCTTGAGGGTAGAAGCTCAGAACTTAAACTCGGTTCTTGTTCCAAGTCTGTTCTGGCTGGTTTTGTTTTGGAGCTTCAAACATCTCAATGGTGGGGTGTGGGTGGCCGTGATGGTATTTAGTACTTAAGGTTTCCAAATACAAAATCTGGGTAACCTCGAACACCACCCTGCACCCCCCAGGTACTGAGCCCAACTCTTGATCCATCTCACTAAATCCTTAACATCAAATTAGCCATGTTGGGTGTGCGTCTGACTTTAAAAGTGGGGAAAAAAATCAATCAAGACCTATAAAGATGGGACAACAGGACCAATAATCTCTTATCCCCATCCATCATTTGGGATTTAGGGCAGGACATGGGAGAGCCAGGGTTCCTGGCTTCTCTATACTTTAGCAGTTATGGTGACCAACATCAAACTATTTTCCACTCCCCAGGTTCAAGAAGACTTAAAGATTCGTCAACATTCGGGGACAAAAGTCAGCACTAGGAGCAGGAGACATAGCACAACACAGAGGGATCTTGCATTTAACCACCCAGGTTCAATCTTTGGCACCCCGTTGGCTCCCAGAACACCACCAGGAGTGATACTTTCATGCAGAGCCAAGAGTAACCCCTGAGAATTGCTGATGTGGATCTCAAACTAAACTAAGATCAGCAGGAATTACTCATGCTACAGAATTGAGTTTGTCAAAAATATTATACCTGTATTTATGTCCAGAGTTTTTCCTTTAATAATCAGCAAACATGTCAGAGAAATCATTATATGTCACCAAAATGTCAGTGTTCCAACACCAGTTGGTACATAGTAATTGTACCATTACTTTAATTACACGCAGTACATAAGATTTTAGATTTTAATCTTGTGGAGAAAAGGCTTCTTTTCTCTGAAGCAAGCAAGACTTGAATGGCTCTACACACTCTATTAGAAGCCGACATTAAACTGTGTTTAAAATCAGATTTCTGGATTCTTCTCCAATAAGATTCAATGATCATTTATGCTGGAGCAGAAATAAGGCATCGAAAAACAAAGCCTCGTAATAAAAGCCAACTCATGATTTTTCACAGATGTCTACAGTACATCTAAAAGGCCAGTCGACTATCTGGGCGAGCCTTGGATTGAATCTTCAGAAAGATCCACCCACAGAACAGCTATTTATTTCACAACTATCTGAAATAACCCAAATGCACAACTGTTTAGAAAAAAAAAAGCAAGTTCTCTTCAATCATTTGAAGGATGTTTGATTATTTCACCAAACTCACAGAGAGATATTTGCAGAAATCAGGCTCATGTTGAGGAGCTAAGACTTCTGGCTTTGGATCACATTAGCTGTGTGTTCAACACATCGGTTCTTATTCCTATCCTAATGTGGATGACCTTGGGCCAGAATGTGCTGAGTACTTTGCATAGTGGTACGGCTGGTGGTTTGGACTCTTAGCACTGGGCAATCCAACAAGGCTGTATCCCAAAGGCTTAGGGCATGCAAACTCTCTGCCGACCAATTGGGAGGGAAGGAAGTGAACAAAAGAGATGATTTTTTTTTTACCTGGTGCTGGGAACATGAACAGAGCAAGGGTGCTTCTAGAGAAATCTAGATAGTCAACAAGAGTTAGCTAGGGGCATTGTTTACCAGAAACTGAGCACACAGCAAATGGTCATGGGCCTAAATGGTCATGCCAGTGGGTGTCTCAAGTCAATGTGAGAAGAGAGAGGAGGGCACTGCAGTCTCATTTAGGGGTGAGCCTCTACAATGAGCCAAGACAATGAAGAGTAACTCATCCCTGCCATCTTGGGCACATGAGGCAAATTACATGGCTAGTTTCTGGGCCTGGCTTGGAATGGCAGTTTTTTGTCTATGTTTGGCAATCTATTGGGGTTCACTTTATTTTTTCAAAAGAAGAAAACAGGTTAGGGGGGATGTTTCAGTGCATTGTTTTGACAGGTCATGTTCAAGATATTTGAGTGTTCTGAATGAAAATGATTGACTTGTTTTAATTGGGAAGCAATTTCTTTATCAGAACGATTGGTTCCTAACTACCCATCTGCTATTCATGGGCACATTTGTGCTTAGAATCACCTTTTCAGTGTAATATTAAACAGTGAGGCAATGGATTTTTGGAATTAGCCATATTATGGTTAATACTTTCTTTCGTTGATTTAAATACCAAGAAACAATTCATGCTAAAATGTCAGAAGACAAGATCTGTGCTGGATAGATCACAGATCATGCAAATTTCTCTACTGAGTCTTCCAAAAATGAAATTGTAAAGCCAGAGAGTGAGCACAGAGTATAAGGTTCTTACCTTGCACGTGCCTGACACAACTTAATCTTGACTGACACCATACAGGATTCCCCAAGATTTGCAGAGAGTGATTTTTGAGCACAGAACCAAGAGTCAACCATGAGCACAGCTGGGTGTGCCTCCCTCTCCGCCAATAAAATAAAAAGAAATGGAAAATAGCAACATTCTCAACAGGCCCCATAGGTAGCGAGATCATTTCTTCCACAGGGTTTAAGAGATATCTATTGATAAACACTCTGGAATAATCAATGCTGTTTTCAAGTGCAGCCCTATAGAACAGGCTTTAATGCATTTTTTAAATTTTGTGACTGTAACTTACGGGTCTGTGTCTATTTTTACATGTCACTTTAAATGCAAACATATGCTTAACATCCCTCCCTCTATTCGGCCCCTTTCGTCTTGTTCCAGACATGACTTAGTGGACTCATTTCTCCAGTAAACCTTTCCTGGTCCCTTAAGCAAAGTGGGGAGCCCCCTCTCCAGACTCCCACTAGACAGAGCCGGAACTGCCCTTTCTCTCCTCCCTCTTCCACTATTCTGTCCCCTGCCTCCTTGAATCTCTTTCCAAACCCTAAACAGAGGACAGGACTATTTTCTTGCCAGTTCCCCAATATCTAGCAGTGTGCTTTTGTGCAAAAAAAAAATACACTAAGTAAATAAATATTGGTATGGAAAGGGAAAGTGGAATGAAAATTGTAAGTGAATAATGCAGAGAAAAAATTGCCCAAATTAAAATGATTCGTTCATTTGGGATTTCTCCCAATTATTCTGTAATTATTTTTCCTTCCCTCTTTCTTTTTGTCTTTATTTCTGTCCCTCTTTCTCATACACTACATTCCTATCATAACCTAACAAATTTTCATAAAACAGAAACTTGGCTCCCTGATACCTCATTCATAGCTTGAAGGTATGATTATTACAAAACTCTAAATGTCTCTACTTTTTTTCTTAGTAAAAAAAATGAAAGAAAAAAAAAACCATAGGATAATACAAGTGGACATGAACTGAATCCAAGATCTCACAAGATCAAAAATCCTTCATGATGCGTCGAAACAGAAGAATCTATTCAAAACCAAACCAAAGAAGCCCTGCTGTGCCACGTTCATTTCAAACCATCCATCACCGCATTTTACACTGTATCCCCAGGGCCATTCGATTTTGCGAGTCTCCAACTTGAATCTCAAAAGCCATAACTTACGCCCAAATGGCTCTTGCTTCGTCTTGGAGGCGAAATGAGGAGCAGCTGGTCATCATTTTCTCAACAAGGGCCCTGCACATACTTGAAGACGATTCTTCTTCCATCTCCCCTTCAGATCCACGCTGTCATGCTAAATAATCTCTACGGTTATTACTTTCTTTTATTCCAGAGTT
This sequence comes from Crocidura indochinensis, assembly GCA_004027635.1. Taxonomy (NCBI): domain Eukaryota; kingdom Metazoa; phylum Chordata; class Mammalia; order Eulipotyphla; family Soricidae; genus Crocidura; species Crocidura indochinensis. The sequence continues at coordinate 6,950 of PVKC010034659.1, forward strand.
CTCCCCTGGGCCTATTTTTCATGTCTTTCGTCATTAACGTGTCTCTTCTAGCTCCATCTCCTTTGCAGGAGGTGGGGTTAAGGCTCAGAACTTGGGAAGGGGGGTATCTGGCTCTATTTGCAGAGACTCAGAGAAGACAAAGAGAAAGGAAGCAACGTGAGGATAATTCTTGGCAAGAGCTGGCTTGGAGTTTAGAGACAGAAATAAAGGATTGAGCTCTAAGTCCGGGATATCTACAACACTGTTAGTTTGGAGAGTGGATGCGACTTTTAGAGGCAAGAAGTAGACTAGGAAAGCAAAGGGCCCGAATCTTGGGCCAGTGCTTCCCATCAGGGCCCATGAGGAAGTTGGGCCACCATAGAAGAAAGTAGGTGCGATGCAGGACATAAGAGAGAACTCCCGAGTTAGCCTAGCAGGGACTCACCCAGAAGACAGTTTGCAAAGAGGTCAGGATAGAGCTGGATGATTTCAAGGCTGCAAATTTTGGACTTATATAGAGGTTGATTGAAAGGAAACTGGAAAGTGACAGAAGGAAGCTATGCATAACTAAGTAGAGAATGATATTTTTGTTTTGTTTTTGTTTCTTTTCTTCTGTGCCACATCCAGCAATGTTTGGAGCTGACTCTGGCTCTGCACTCAGGAATCGCTCCTGGTGGTACTCAGGGGATGTGGGATGCGGAGGATTGAACCCAAGATGGCCACACGCAAGGCAAACACCTCACCCTATATTATTTATCATTCTGGCCCCCAAGTGGAGAAATATTTTAGAGGAGTAGTAGGGGACTAATCAGGCCGAGGTAAGAAAGGCAGGAAAAAAGCAACTAGGTGGAGAAGAAATAAAGTTGAAAGCAACTGTTTTTTTTTGTTTTTTGTTTTTTGTTTTTTTGTTTTGTTTTTTTTTAGTCTCCCAGTTGTACCCGGGAGACTAGTAGTGCTTGAACTGGCATTGTAATGCAGCTGGCATGCAGCCATGCTGGGGTCACTGAACCACTGTGGGCAAGGCCCAGAAGGCCTGCAGTGCCATGATTTCCTGTCAGCCTTTCCACCTGCCAGGTGTGGGCTCCAGCTGCTTGAACTATCTCTCCGGTTTAAGTCACCATTTTTTTGAGCAGGGCCTAATTGATAGAATGTCGGACCCATGGCCCAGGGGGAAGAAGTGCCTTTGTGAATCTGGACAAGACAGCTTTTTCTTTTTCTTTTTTTTTTTTTAATTTTTGGGTCACACCCAGCAGCACTCAGGGGTTACTCCCGGCTCTACACTCAGTAATGGCTCCTGGAAGGCTCGGGGAATCATATAAGATGCCAGGATTCGAACCACGGTCCTTCTGCATGCAAGGCAAATGCCTTACCTCCATGCTATCTCTCCATCCTCACGACAGATTTATCTTTAAACAAAAAGCAAATGTTACTTCCCTTGTTGAAAATGCCCTGGATGAAGCCAGGAATGTGGCTTAGCATGAAATGTGCCTTAAATGTGGAGATCCCAAGTGCCATCCTTGATACAGAAATAGTAATAATACTGATGAGTCATGGTCATTAGAAATTAAACCAACATTATAAACTACTCTGGGAGAAGGAAGCTACAGGCTTTGTTCTTGCAGGTACGTTTCTACTTAAGGTCTGTGTTCACTGAGGATCTGACCAGGGAAACCTCAGTCCCACTGACTGAGTTTTGGAGCTGAAAGGAGATAAAGAGTTTGCATGCTGCCCAGTTCATGACAGAATTGTAAACCACAGTGCATGAAAAGAACAATAACAAAAAAAACATTAAAAAACATTAAAAAAAACTTCATAGAGGGAAGCTGGGGAATGGGAGGGAAAGTGGGACATTGGTGAAGGGAAGTGGGAAACTCAATTATGAAGAACTTATACTTCATAGTGATTTGATACCTTAAAACACAGGTCTGGTAAGTGGCTCAGAGAACTGAAACACAGATTTTGCTGGGGAGAGCGGGGGTGAGGTGCTCTAGCATTGAATGGTCTGCCCCAAATATGATCAGGAGCACTACTGGGTATGACCCATAGGAAGGATGGAAGGAGTAGTATAAAGAAAGAGAGAAAAGCAGAAAGACACAGACAGGAAGAGAGACTAAAGAGAAGGAAGAAAAAGGAGAAAGAAAGGAAGGAAGGAAGGCAGAAAGAAAGAAGAGGGGGGAAAAGGGAAAAGAGAGAAATAGGAATATTACAGCAGTTGTGCCACTAGTCCTTGTGGTTTTGAGCTTTTGAGTGACAGAAACTTCAGGGAAGCTTTTAGGAGAATCAGAGCAAAAGGGAATAATTGGGTCTTTGCAAGATCTCAAATAACTGAGAGGTAAAAGAAGGGCATTAATATGATATAAAAGTAATAATTACATTTATATAGTATATTATAATTATTACCTATGTTATATATTAGTATCTTTATTACTATTATATACAGATAATATGATAATCTCAGTAGATCACACTAGGCCAGGGTCTGGCCACCAGGGCAAAGGTCCATGTGAAAAACTTAACACCAGGCCATGCAAATGCTCTAGAACCTTTGATGCCTATTGGCAAACGGATTTTCAAATAGAAACAATCACAGACATATATCAAAATTGTAGTTATTTGGGAGTCAGCGGCCTTTGTAAGATCCTCAATCAAACACTTGCCTATGTAATTGTCCAAATTAATTTTAAAACTGAAGGCAGGATAAGCTAGAGGAATTTTGAATTTGTTTCATAACGTTGCTCATTAGACCCTTAAATATATCAGGGTTTCACTGGTGACACGAGCAACCTGGTTTAGGTAGAAACTATCAAGACTTGTTGAATAATTGTCCTTTGTTGAGGGGTTTTTGTCCAGAATGGATATTGATTTCCTAGCATGAATAGTCAGGACAGTTTACCTTACCGGGTATTTCTGGCACATCTTCAAAAGGATGGTGAGAGGAGGTATTTTCTGGCTTCCAAATTAAATTAAATTAAATTAAATAACATGTTGACAACAACAGTTTATGATCAGTGATAAAAGATCCTAAATTATAGCAAGGCATTTATTCCACAAAAAAAGAACCTCATCCTGTGACTTGGTGGTTATTCAAACAAATTTAGTAACAAACACGAATTCTCACAATCACTATGAGGAATATTTACAGCTGTCATTCAAAGAAGCCTGTTCTTCTGTTTGTCCTTTTAGGTAACTGGACTAGACACCACCAAAGCTGACTCAACTGCAAAGCGAAATTATCTAAAATGAATAAAGTGCATGAAAACCAGAGAAGCCAAATCAGAGTTGATTCTTCAGGGATTCATCCACTTTGCTACAACATTTCCAGAAGTTCAGATCAGGATTGGAATTTGAATCTTCCAGTTCTAGTTGATGATTTTTGATGATCTGACCTTGTTAAAAAGTCTTAACTGGGGGCTGAGGGACAGTACAACAGGAAGGGCGCTAGCCTTGCATGTGGCTGACCAAAGTTCAATCTCTGGCATTCCATAGGGTTCCCAAGTTACCTCCAGGAATGATACCTGAGAGCAGAGCAAGGAATAACCCTTAAGAATTGCCATGTGTTCTCCCTCCAAACAGAAAAATATAAAACAAAAAGTCAACTTATCTGGAGTCTTTCTGTTTTACTCTCTCAGGATCTTAGAAACTTTTAAGTGGCCACGTGGACAAACAGAAAGTACCCCAAAATTGCATGAAGACTCCTCTGCTCCCTCTCCCTATCATTCCAGTACCTCCTCCTTTTAGGGTGGGAGTAAGCATTTTGGGAAACTATCACTTAATATGAAACTTAATTTAGATGATCATAACCAAACCAAACAAAATGGACCAACAAAAACAAAAATGGACTTTTCCCCTTGAGCTATTTATAAGTTGAGGTACCCGTTCTCTGCAAGACAGATAGCGTCTTTGCTTGAGAAGGGGGCATCTGAAAATTCTGGGATTCATGCCTCTGCCTTCACTCCATCCGATTTCAAATCCACTTCTGTGTTCCCATCTTCTGACTGACAGCTGCTCCTTCTGTCTCTGGCTCACAGAAGCCAGGCAGGCAAGCAGCTTGCTGCCTGTTTGGCCGATGTCAGTCCTGTTCTGATTAGAACATGCCAAAGACATCGTGTCTCATTTCCACATTACCAACAGTTTTTCCAGCCCTGTCTGAAAAAACATCTCCAGTATCATTGATGAACAAAGTCTCTGTCTCCATGCTGACACCAAGAAGAAAACCTGGGGCGTCGTTCTGAAACCTTCCCTCCCTTTTCTGTACTGTCTGTTCCTCATCCCCACATCCATCCATCTGGAAACTCTCCACCATCATCACTTTTTCTTCACCACTGCCTCCCTGAACACACTGATTTGCCACTTGACTGCCACCACGTTACTGCCTTTCTTCATCCCTTCCTCCCAGATAGTCTTCACCCCGAATTCAGAATAGCCTACCAGTAAGAGAAAATAATCATCTCAATCTCCTTGCTGGCAAAAATTTTATGGCTTCCTATTGCTATTAAGATAACATCCAGGGGATGGAGAGTGAATGTTAAGAGATCAGGCTTTGACTCTGTGGAACCAGGTTTAGTTCCTAGCACTGCATCAGGTCCTCTGAGCACTGCCAGGGGACACTTCTGAGCCAGGGGTTACTATTATTATTATTTTTATCATCATCATCATCATAATTTAATTTTTGGTTTTCAGGCCACACTCAGTGGCACTTAGGGGGTACCCCTGGCTCTGTGCTCAGGAATCACTCTTGGTAGGCTCTTGGGACTAGATGGGATGCCAGAGATCAAATCTAGGTCAGCCATATACAAGGTGAATGCCTACTCCACTGTGCTATCACTCTGGCACTATCCCTGAGCACCTTAAGGTGTGTTCCCCAAAATATAAACTCCAAACTCTTCTTGGGAGGGTTTAGGAAATTCTTGAGAGGGTTCGATAGGACACATGTTTCTGTCTCTAATTTCTATTTCTGGCAATCTGTGCACTTCTCTTTGGAATGGCATCTAATCTTCGCTGACTTCTTATTGTTTGTTCGTTTTTTGGCAGGAGAGGGTGTTCACACCCAGTGGTACTCAAAGCCTACTTACTCTTGTCTCTGCATTCAAGCATTCAAGGATCCATAGAAGATGTCAGAGATCAAACTGGAGTTGACCACATGCAAAGAAAACACACTACATGGTGTACTGTAGCTCCAGCCCTTGTTCTTTCTACCTCAACTTAGATGTTTCCTCTATTTATCCTATACACTTTCCTGTGGCCCTGTGGTTGAAGCCACTGGATGTTTGCTTATATTCACAAAGTTAAGAAAACATCACAAACACAGCTCTCATTGCCTTGACTGCCTTTCAAATACTTCACGTTACTAGCTCAAATAGGATCAATATCTAAAACCTTTAACTTAGTTATAGCTCAACACAAAGACTTTCACATAGTAGAGAAAAGCATAACAAAACCTTAGCAAAGGAAGTATTCACAGAAGAGGAGACTCCATAAGATAGAAATCATGAAGATTGTGTGGAATTTCAGTCTTCCTTCATGCTCTTTCCCTCTTTTGCAACAAAAAACAAACTCTCACAACACTGAGGTACGGAATAGAGTTGGGTGACCTTATGTGAATCAGCGGCCAATTTTGAGTTACTATGGGTATTATGAGTAGCCATTAAACCTAGTCATTTGAACCTGGAGTTATACAGGTCTAGATGAAATTTAAAATGAAGTACTTAAATCTGATTTGAACTGGTAAGGCAAAATAGTTGTACCTCTTGATCCTAATGGAAATATTCAATGAGTCACTTTAGATGATAAATAATTTTCTGAAAAATTTCAGGTCTAAGGGATTTAAAATGTAGTTGCTATTTCAGCTAAAACCATATTTAAATACCTCTGGTTCTGGCATTCTTCTTTATATCACACATAGGAGAAACTGCTAGCATAAGTCATAGAGGAGAGTGTAAATAAAGCAAGGCAGTACAATCAAAATTAATTCAATGGGGATAAGAACTTAGCAAAATTAACAATCATTTCCAACGTGCAATAATGTCAACTAATGCTGTGTTATATATTATATATTGAAATATATAATATATCAAATAATAATTAAAATAATAATATGCCACATAATATGTGTCAAATAATATAAACCTTATAATATTAGAGAACTAGAGGGGAATCAAGGTAACATTGTCTTTATGCCACAAATGAGTCATATGTGAATTGGTAAAAATTCTTTGAGTCTGGAAAATATGGAGATCATTTCCCTGTGTAGAATCAACAATCAAAACCTCCCAAATGTATATCATCACCAAATAGTGCTCATTAGATTCTTTGAAAAGAAGTTCCTTATAGATCTATTGGGTAAAAGGATAAAACAAAATATTCTTTCAAGAACTGGAAAATACTGAACCTTAATCCTAGTAGGCTGTAGGCTATACTATTTATACATATAAAACATATATATTTTCTTTTTTTTGGGGGGGTCACACCCGGCAGTGCTCAGGGGTTACTCCTGGCTCCATGCTCAGAAATTGCTCCTGGTAGGCACGGGGGACAATATGGGGCACCGGGATTCGAACCGATGACCTTTTGCATGAAAGGTAGACGCCTTACCTCCATGCTATCTCCCGGGCCCCAACATATATATTTTCCCCACTAGATTGACTCAAACAGGAACCATATCACAATTGGATCCACTTAATAATGGGATGATGCCACTCAAAATAGAAAAATTACAGTGGACACAATTCCCAGTATTATTTTGCTTG
>PVKC010034661.1:0-13665 GCA_004027635.1 Crocidura indochinensis
GTGTGTGTGTGTGTGTGTGTGTGTGTGTGTGTGTGTGTGTGTGTGTGTGTGTTTGTCTTGCAAGAGGTCAATCTCATTTGATCCTGGGGCACCTCATAGGGTTCTCCAACAGTGCCTGGAGTAATTTCTGAGCACAGAGCCAGGATTAATTCCATTAATCTCTGACAGACTGTCAGTTGGCTGGAAAGCAAAGTTTCATAGCTCTCATGCCAATACCCACAGACAGCTTCTAACATCTAAGTTCTGGCCTGGCTTCTAAGGAGTAGGCCAGAGATAAGGCAAATTGGCATAATAAAAGATAACTTCTTAGAGGAGGTGACCTGAGTGTGGAGACCAGAAAAAAAACCCTGCGTCAAGAAGATGACAGTAAAGGGACTAGATGTGTAAAATGACACCCAGCTATCAACCACAAAGACAGTCTCCCCCCTATTGCTTCCCTTTCAGTGTCTCCCCAATTAAAACCACCTTCCCCACACTCTGGGCAGGACTGCCTCCAGCCTCAGGAGAGCCCCAGGTACTGCTTCACCCTCTCTCCTCTACCCCTGCCCTCTCTGCAACAGCACATCAGGGAGGGCGCTTGCCTAGCTAGCGCATGACCCACCTGTATTCAATCCCTGGCACCCAGAGGGTCCGACAGAGTCCCACCAAGTGTGATTCCTGACTGCAGAGCCAGGAGTCAGCCCTAAACACTACCAGGAGTGACCTCACAACCCACGAACTAGGGGCCAGAGTGATAGACAATGGTAGGGTGTTTTTGCCTTATAGGTGGCCGACTTGGAACTGACCAGGGGTGTCCCTTTGTGGGTTCTGCAGAAACACTGGAACCACCTTATCTCATACTCTGGGAGTCAGAACTCCAACAGGATCAGACCCCATAGTTCCTGGTATGTGCCCCGGTTTGGGGATTACTGACAAGGTGGCTGTAAGGACAGGAGGCTCTGGGGGGACCCTTTCTCTGCATTCAATCATGACACAGAGCCTCAAACCGCTGTGGTTAGAACCACAGACAAAAGTCACAGATATCTGTCCCTGGCGCAGGAAATTGTGACACAAAAACCAGAGACCCTAGAGAGTAGCTGTGGGGACCCCAGAAGCTGTCAGGAGGGTGCCCCCCTCTGTAGTGGGCTTAGGGCATGGTGAGCATGGACTCCTCGGCCTGTCCCAGGAGCTGCAGCCTAGTCTGGCCATCCAGCATGGTCGAAAGTGAGTTTCCTGAAAGACAGATGAAGAGAAGGGAGGGGAGCTGCTCTTACAGGAGAAGCACATTCTAAAACCCTTCAGCTGGTGAGCCGGACAGGTCTCTGGCCCTCATGAAGCTGGGGGGCCTCTCTGAGTTGTACAGTTGGACCCACCCCTGCCTCCAAAGCTCTTGGGAATGGGGACCACCAGGGCTTCCCGCATACTTTTATCCTTGACCTTAAACCCAGGGATAAGGCCCTTGGCTGTGGTATGGGTTCACTCTGCAGTTCTCTCCTAGGGTATTCCTGATTCAGACAAAGGGAGTAATTAGGGTAGGAGCCCCCACTTGAACCCCTTTAGGGGCACAGAGGGGAAGGGGTGGCAAGACCTCAGCTGATGTGCAGGGTTTGACCTGGCCACCAGGGTGCTGTGGCACCACGGCAGGAAGTCTTGGGATGAGTGGGTGCAGCAGGAGAAGTCTCCTGGCTGTCCACGGTGACTCTGGGGACAGGGACATAGGTTGGTCTCTTCTGGCTACCCAGTGACTCTGGACAGATCTTGTATCCCAGATCTGTTCCTACTCCTTCTGAAGGGGAATGAATGGCACCTGAGGCTACACTGGGCCTGAACTCCGGCAGCACCTTTCCACACAGAGAGCTGGGTCACCCTCATGGGGTCTCCGGCTGACCAGGATGTGCATGCACCCCGAGGCTCACCCGGGACCTCAGCGCCCCTCAGAATTGGGATATGGTTGTGACATTGGCGCCAGGGAGAAGTCACCCTTGTAGTTACTGACGTGGAAGGTGGACATGGGCAAGAAGGGCTGAACACCTGTAGCAACAGGGGCCCTGAGTGGCACAGTAGGTACACCGGGAGAGAAACCCCACTGTGGCCACGGAGCTCCCACCGGCCCCTGCTCTCTGAGTACACTGGGCAGTTCCCCAGCCTGGGATCTGTCCAGAAACAAGTCCTAAGTACCCAGAGCACACCAGACCCAGCAAGGGGCCTTTGCTTATTCTGCGACCTAGGTGTGGCTTTAGATCTGGGGGTGCAACCAGCAGCCGTGGGCGGTGTCCCTCAGGATGGGGTTGGAGGGCTTCTTGAATCCCAACGTGCAATAGCCAAAAGAACTGAGAAATTCGTACCTGGGCTACCAAAGGTTGTGAAGGCTGGGGTGAAAGGAGCAGCTGCAAGCCTACCCAGGAGGAGTCAGGGGGGACAGACTCTGATCCTTGGTGGAATCAGAAAGATCAAACCCTCCCTGGGAGGAGCCAGGAAAGACAGGCCTTCACCAAGCTAACATGTTCTGGAGCAGGCCACACCCATTGGCATTCAGGGATTACTCCTAGCTCTGGACTCAGAAATTGCTCCTGGCTAGCTAAGGGGAGCACACGGGGAATGGAGCTTGGGTCTGTTTCGAGTCAGCTGCACACAAGGCAAACGTCCTACCACTGTGCTATCACTCCTGGGCCTTTCTTGATTTTTCTTTTTGAAGTTTATTAAAACTGCAAAGTAGGAGATGAAGAAGAGAGGGAAAAAGCACACTTCAGGGAGAGCACAACTCCAGGGGGAAAGAAGAAGGGGTTCTAGAGTCAGAGAAGACACAGGAAATAATTCTAAGCAAGTTAGAAAGATAAAAAGGGGCCAGGGATCCCTCTATCAAATGGAGAGAGATAGCCACTGGAGCCCCAGGCTTCATTTGGAAAAGGAGTACCCCATGTTTGAGAACACGTTGGGGCAGGGCCATCACCAAGATGTGGGCAACTTGCTCAGATAACAAGAGCAACTTCCCTGTATAGTTGCAAATTAAGCACATATCCTAAAATATATGGTCAACATTACAATACGTATTGCTTGGATTTAGATTTGGGGCCCACACCCAGTGAAGCTCAGAGGAACACTTGGGACCCTGGGGATGGAAACCTGGCAGGTTGCTTGCATCTTGCCAGCTCTATCTCCAGCTCAAATGTGAACAATTCAGCAGGGCATAAACCCTGAAGAAGAGCTGCCAGGACTGACTTCTTTTTTGTTTGTTTGTTTGTTTGTTTGTTTTTGGGTCACACCCGGCAGTGCTCAGGGGTCACTCCTGGCTCTATGCTCAGAAATCGCTCCTGGCAGGCTCCGGATATTACCACACTCAGGCCAGAGACAAGCCCCTTTGTTTAAGAACTGGAAGCAATGACTCAGCCCCAGGCAGGTTTGTGGGAAAAATGCCACTTTCTCTGTCAGACAAGTGTTTGGGGGATTCTTCCCTGCCTCCAAACATCTCCCAACCTCCCACCCCCACTCCTGCAAGCTTCTCTCTGGTCCCACTGTTTGCTTTGTTTCTGCTTCCTGTAGCCCTCTGAGCTGAGCCTGGTTTTCAGGGTGAGGGGGGAGTGGGTGATTTCCCACACAAAAGCACTTGGCCAGATACCTCCCTGAGCACAAGTGGGGGAATCTTATGCTTATGGGATAGGGTGTGTGTGTGTGTGTGTGTGTGTGTGTGTGTGTGTGTGTGTGTGTGTGTGTGCGTGACTGTGTATATATTTGTGTGAGTGTGAGGGAGGATGTTTGCCTTGCAAGAGGTCAATCTGCATTTGATCCCAGGCACCCCACAGAGTCCCCAAACGATGCCAAGAATATTTTTTGTTTTGTTTTTTGGGGGTCACAACTGGTCGCACTCTGGGGTTACTCCTGGCTCTGCATTCAGAAGTCACTCTAAGCAGGTATGGGAGACCATATGGGATGTAGGGATTCGAAACAATGTCCGTCCTGGAAGGGCTGCGTGCAAGGCAAACACCCTACCGCTGTGCTACCGCTCCAGTCCTGTGCCAAGAATCATTTCGAGCACAGAGTCAGGAATCAGCCATGAGCTCTGCCAGGCATGGCCAAGTCACCACAAGAGTCACCAATGGTTTGTCACGCCTGCAGGGGTACAGAGATATGGGGGTGCCTCCAAATAGCAGGCAGGAGCAGAAAGAGGCCAGAACTCAGGACAAAGATATTAAAAACAAACAGAAGCTCAGACACCAAGGTCACTACCTCTACTGCTGGCTGCTCCCTCCCAGGCCTACAGGGGAGCAAAAGCAGAAAAAGCAGAAGCTAGGGGATGGGCAGGTCCCAACATGCAGCTGCCAACTGTGGAGTGTTTCAGGCCACCAGGCCCTCAGGGGAACTCCCCAGAAGCTGAACTCAGGGGGTAGCACAGCAGCCCAGAAGCAGCACAAACTTCCTGGTTGGGCCACCTAATCTCCAGCATACAAACACACACACATGGTCTCTGGGGATAGCAGGGTCAGAGGAGGCACATTGGGGGACTGGAGTGCCTGAGCATTTCTTGATCTCAGGACTCCCTGGAAATGGTGGGCTCCTTTCTGTAAGATCAGGAGGGCAGGAAAGGAAAAGGAAGGCCTTGGGTTGTCATGTGCGCCATTTGATTGTGTCTGTTCTCTGCTACATGTGAAGGACTGTTGGTCAGCTCCTTGTGGCTTCCTGTTTGCTTATGTGTGACATGGCTCTGACAGCAGCCAAGGGAGCAGCAAGGCTCCTGCTTCCCCCTTTGCATGGGGTGGGGGATGCTGCTGCCAAGTGGGGTCTGGCACTCCAGAATGGGGAGTGGGTCGTTCTTGGGCAAAAGTGTGCCCAGGTCACTGCAGCAGATGTAGCCAGGCCCTCAGGAAACATGAGACATTCTCATTCTCTGCTCCCCAAGTGAGCTGTGGGAACTTAACTGTTTCCAAGGGGCCACAGGAGGCACAGAGAGTTAGCCTAGCCCCTCCAGACTGGGAGTACATGAGACAAATTGCTGATTAAACCCGAAAAAGGGGTGCTCTGGGTAGTATAAATTAATGACTAATACATTATCTGCACTCACTAAATTTAGCTATCAGTTAAAACACCTAAGTAGTAAGAAGCTATAAAATATGTGGATGTTCCTCGTTATTAGAAAAATCATCATCAGAATAATAATGTGCATGATAGGAACATTAAGTATTCATACTGTGTAATGATCTAAAAATATTGTTTTTAATCTGACATGTAAAAAGTTTGTAGTTGAGTTTTAGTCAATTGACTAGCTCAAACACAACTGGGAGGGGAGGGTTGAGTCAGAGACAAAAGTCCCTATGCAGGTGGATTGGTGACAAGAAAGAGGACTTTATGGACCTCTTTGCTTCAGAGAAAAGCAGACTGTCATCTAACAATTCATCAATTCCTGTGAAAAATGGAGAAATCTTGCTCTATTGTTCTTGGAAGAGGCAGAAACCCACAGAAAGGAGCTCCAGAAGGGACGATTAATTTGCACTATAACAGTTGTGGGAAAAAAAAATAACCTCCGTGGGAAAGGAATGTGGGAGAAAATTTTCTATTCCTGGAATCCTTGCTGGTGAGGGGAGACTTGGCTGCAAAGGTCAATGGTTAGATTGTACATGCATCTTTCTCCAAACAAGCACATTTTCCATAATATCTTTTTTGCTCGTTTGTTTTTCAGCCACACCCGGTGATGCTCAGGGGTTATTTCTGGCTATGTGCTCAGAAATCACTCCTGACTTGGGGGACCATATGAGACACAAGGGGATGGAACCACGAACCCTCCTAAGCTAGAGCGCATTAAGACAGATGTCTTATGCTCAGGCTACCGCTCCTGCCCCATCCATAATAACTTTGTCTTATACATAACACTAATGTTTTATAGACTTATCTGAGCATAAATGTTAGATCCTTTCCATACACCTTATTTGAATACAAGTTCCTAAATCTTACACCACCAAGCATTGTAATGAGTGTAGAGCTTCCAAGTTCTTTTTCCATATAAAAATCCTTCTCTAAACAAAATCATAACATTACTGCAGATGTGTATAGTTTGAAAACGTAGTGAGAGTATAGTGTCGGAGACGACAAGATAGCATGGAGGTAAGGCTTTTGCCTTCCATTGCAAATGACGGTGGTTTGAATCCCAGCATCATACGGTCCCCTGTGCCTGCCAGGGGTGATTTCTGAGCGTAGAGCCAGGAATAACCCCTATGCACTGCCGGGTGTGAACCCCCTCTCCAAAAAAAAAAAAAAAAGACTATAGTATCCAAAATCCTTTTCTATAGAATCTGTGGACAAAGACATTTGAACATTTTTCTGAGTTGTGCCGCCTAGAAAACGGGTCTGTCCTTTGAAGAGAGGCGACATCTCAAATCTCTGCAATAGAGCTCTCCAGGAGAGCTGGCTGGCTGGTATCTGAGAAGCAGCTACTGGGTAGATGGAGGATTAGAACTCCCATCTGGTGTTGGGGGGATGTTGCTGGTGGTTGGTTGGAAGCTGACTGGGATTTCCAGGATGGATTTGCTGGAAGGAGTGCGGCCTCCCTCTCCTGCCTGTTTCCTCACAATGATCGCTCTCATAGGTCTTCTCAAGGGGAGGATTGCTGGCCATTGACTCTGGGTGAGAGGCCCATCACTTTCCTTCTAGTCCTTTGTGTATGGAAACATTTACCCCGTGTAAAGGGGATGAGGCCGGACTAGCAAAATTCCTCTGAATGGAGTTCTGAGGCCGCACGTGTGGTTCATCGTCTGAATCTGCACTGTTGTTCGATTCAATTTCGTGAATAGAATCAGGCCTCACTCGTGGAGTTAGCACCGGAGGTTGGTCATTGTCTGAGTCACTACTGTCATGCAATTCACTAGAATCAGGCTTCACTTGTGCAGTTAGCACTGGAGATTGGTCATCCGTGTTAAATCGGGTTATTATTCCGGGTTGTTTTTCTTCCAGGAAAAATACCTCTATTTTTGATGGATTCGTCAGCCTGCACCTTGCTCTGAATTTTCATTGGATAGATTTCCTTATTATCCATACTGGTTTTAGCCTCATTATTTCTTTTTTTTTTTTTGGTTTTTGGGTCACACCGGCAGTGATCAGGGGTTACTCCTGGCTCCATGCTCAGAAATTGCTCCTGGCAGGCACAGGGGACCATAAGGGGCACCGGGATTCGAACCGATGACCTTTTGCATGAAAGGCAAACACCTTACCTCCATGCTATCTCCCGGGCCCCAGCCTCATTATTTCTGCACTTTCTATTTCTGAAACACCAGCCAATAACTATGCTCATAATAACAATATTAGCCAACACAGAAATTCCACAAACTGTGACTGGACGAGACAATGCAGAAGAGACAAGCATTGGAGTCTAATTTTTCATTTGAAATATAGACCACAACCATCCAAAGGCAATGATTTATCCTTAGATCCAAACCATTTAGTTCAAAACAAGACAGAATAACGCACTTGACTAATATAGAACCAATGCATATGCAAAAGGGTGGCAGAATCCACATGAATAACCACAGAAACCATCTAATGATCAGCAGAAGACATTTCCAATAAAGCATTTCACTTACAGTAATTGAGGATCCAAGTCCAGGTCCCTGTTCACGCGCCAGGATGTTGCAAAACAACCCTTGATGGGACTGGCTGATGGAGGGATGGAGGATGAGGTCTTTCTCTTCCAGCTCAGACCACACGTCTGCTACCCTGTTCAGCTGGTGGTTCTGAGGTGAATGCGGCAGGTATAAATCTAACAGGCAGTCAGGTTTCTGAAGCATGCATAAGGCTGAAGCCAAAAGCCTCAGAATCTGCCCCTCGAAAAAAACCGCAGCCTTCCATAGACCCTTGCTTTTATACATCAGAATCTGGTGCCACCCTAGGATGGGAGCGGAATGCCAGGTCACACCCTAGGGTAGGGCACAATCACAGATCAGGGTAGGATCAGTAACATAATAATCCCATGGAAATGTATACATGCACAACACTAGTCTACTTTTCACTTCTCTGAACATCTTCTGTGAGCTTTACTTGTGCAGTTTGTCAGCAGCTGAATTCCAGCTGAGGCTCAGATCATATTTATCACCGTCACCGAGGGTGGAGGGAGCCACAGTCCATTTATAGGGAGTTTACCTGCACGCAGCAAAGCCAGGACCAATCTGGGTTCAATCCCGAGGATCCCTTATGGTCCCCGACTGCTGAGAGGTGTACCCCAATCATCACAGAAGGAGGCCAAGATCAGCTTGCCACACCGAAGCAGGGGTGCCTCCTAAGTGCAGGCTCTAACTGACTGAGGGCAGTAGCTGGACACAGGCCAGAACTCAGAGCTGAAGACAGATAGACAGACAGACAGACAGAAGCTCAGACACTGGGTGGCTCAAGTTACAGCTGGCTGGCCCTCCCAGTTCTACAGGGGAGCAAAGGCAGACACGGAGGGGATGGGTTGGGCAGGTTCTCAGAAATCCAGCTGCCAACTGGGGGTGTATCTCAGGTCTTCAGACCCTAAGGGGAACTTCCTCAGAAACTGAACTTAGGGAGTAGTACAGACCTCCTTCTTGTGGGGCCACTTAGAGGGCAACCCACCCCCCGCCCCCGACACACACAAATGAGTCTCTAGCCATAGCAGAACAGGCCTCCTTCCCTGCCCAGGAGAGGTGGCTGGCTGCATTTGTGCAGTGAGTTGGTAGGTACATGGGTTTGAGCCCTGAGCTACCGCAGCCATCTTGGGACTCGATGTTTAGGAACAAATGACCAGGAGGAGTAGGAGGAGGAGGAGAAGGAATTAGAGGAGGAGCTGCAGAACTAGGTAAGAAACCAAAATGGCAATAGGTGACCAGTTTCCTGAGAGGGGACCTTGAAATCAAGTCTCACAGTCCCACGGTACAGTGACATGGGGAAAACTGGACCCAAAATTTCCTTCTTTCAATGGGGACCCAAATCTATGACCGGCCACACCCTGCTTCACTGGTATGTTGGTTCACAACTTAGAACTTGGTTGTACCCAAAACAAAAACATCATTGGTTGGGTTTTATTGTTCGGTTTGGGGGCCACACCCAGCTGTGGTCAGAGATTACCACTGGCTTTGCAGGATGGGGACCATATGCATGCTGGGGATCGACCCTGGTCTGTCCTGGGCCAGCTGCGCACCACATGCAAGGCAAAAGCCCTAAGGCTCAGGTCCCCAGAATACTTCCAAATAGAACTGGGATGCGGTTGTGATACTGCCTCTAGGCAGAAGTCGTCCTCATAGCTATTAACATGGAAGTTAGACATGGGCAGGTGGTGCAAGCATAGGGGCCCTGCGTGGCCAACCAGGTGTGCCTCGGATGGAGATCCCGCGGAGGCCAAGGAAACCCAACCTGCCCCCTGCTTTCCAGGTATGCTGGGCAGATTTCTAGGCTGAGATCTGACCTGAAAATAATCCTAGGCTGCCAGAGCACACCAGAACCTCGCAAGGGGCCCTTGCCTGTTCATGTTCCACAATTTAGCAAGTGTGACTGTAGCTCTGGGGGTGCAACCAGCAGCTGTGGAAGGTCTCCCCTGGGACGGGGTTGTAGGGCTTCTAGTCTCTGCACACAATGGCTGAAAGAACTCTGAGAAATTGGGACCTGGCTACCAAGGACATGAAGGCTGGGGAGAAAGGAGGGGTTACAAACCTGCCCCAGGAGTCGGGAGGGGGCACACTCTGACCCTTGGTGGAATCAGAAAGGTCAGACCCCTCCCAGGGAGGAGCCAGGAAGGACAGGCCTTCACCAGGCTACCATGATCTGGAGCATGTTGGGAGCCTGGCTTTACGCCCTGTACTATTCCTGGCATCTTTGTTGTGCTCTGGTGATCAGGAGCCTGGACATGTCGAGCAGGGTTGGGCATGAGAGTATGACACATTCACAGTGGAAGCCTCAAGCTAAGTTATGACTATCCGTCACGTATCCTTCATTACAAATAACAAATGTAGGGGCTGGAGTGTGAGCACAGCGGTATGGCATTTGGCGTGCATGCTGCCGATCCAGGAAAGATCTGGGTATCCCCGACTTTCCATAGGGTCTCAAGAGTCTCTCAGGGCGATTACTTAGAGCAGAGCCGGGAGTCACCCCTGAATGCAGGCGGGTGTGGCCACCCAAAAAAACAAAACAGTGAAAACAAAACAAGTTAAAAGACAACAGTGGCTGAATAGGAGCATTTTCACAACACAAACTGCAAATTTTAAAATTATAACAATTTTATTAAGAAATAGAAAGGGGGAGTCGGGCGCTGGCGCTGGAGATAAGGTGCCTGCCTTGCCTGCGCTAGCATAGGACTGACCGTGGTTCTATCCCCTGGTTTCCAATATGGTTCCCCAAGCCAGGAGTGACTTCTGAGCGCATAGCCAGAAGTAACCCCTGAGCCCGGGTGTGGCCTAAAAACCAAAAAAAAAAAAAAAAGAAAAGAAAAAAAAAAGAAAGGGGCGGCAAGATTGGTGGTACAGTGGTAGGACATTTACCTTACATGTATCTGACCCAGAGCAGACCATAGTTTGATCCCCGGCATCCCATATTATCCCCTGTGTAGCCAGGAACGATTTTTGAGTGCATAGCCAGGAGAAACTCCAGTGTTCCAGGTGTGGCCCAAAAAACAAACAGATCAAAATAGAAAAGGGGGCCAAAGACATAGCAGAGTGGTAGGGTGTTTGCTGGCATGATCAAGCTGGGACGGACCCGGGTTTGATTCCCGGCATTCCATATGGTCCCCTGAGCCTGCCAGGTGCGATTTCTGTGTGCAGAATCCAGGAATAACACCTGTGGGACACCAGGTGTGACCCAAGAAACAGAAAAAGAAAAAAAAAATGGAAAAGAAGTGTGGAGGAACCTCGTGCTCCATGACCAGAATATTGAAGATATGCAAGCCTGGAAGCAAATGCCGGTGCAGGGAAGAATCACACATGGTTAAGGGATAAAAAGAGGTTTGCTTGGAGAACAACTCAAAAAGCAAGCCTTCCACTCCTAAGCAGATACCTCAGGGAAGGAAAGCCGGGTAGAGCCAGAGAGCATTATTGTTAGGCCAGGGGATGATATTAGGAAGCTCAGAACCAGAGCCTGGGGTGGAGAGTAGGGAGGGAAGAGGGGAAGCGGGTCTGGAAACAAAGAAGATCCAGGGAAAAAATCTCCAAACAGCTGGAAAGATCAAAAGGGACCAGGAATCGATCCTTCTCCCACATAGAGAGAGCAATCCTCTGGAGTCCCAACTTTATTGGGAAGAATAGGACCTCTAAGAGTCACTGGGTGTACGCAAAACAAAACAAAACAAAACAGAAAAAAAAAAAAAGAAAAAAGAAAGACCACAGTGTACTGGGCAATTTAAGATCCTGCTCAGAGCCTCTGTCCCCCTGGGTGAGGAGCAGGAGCCCCAGGGGACCCCTGGTCACAGGCCCTCACCTGTAGCAAATAATCCTTAGCACTTGGAAGGGATCCCGATCGCCCCTTAGAAACTTGATCAAAACCCTGCAAAAAGGTCCAGTCTCAGGGGACCCTGGGTTTCCAGTAGGAACTGGAACTGAGAGATGCAGGTAGTTGGGCACAGCCTCTGATTCTGAGATCCCTGGTGTGATACCTGGTACATGGGGTGGTCCCTCGAGCACCGTTTGAGAGCACCAGTAGCCGTATATTTGCACAAAAGGTTTTCGAGAGTTTGGTGATGGTGTGTGATGTACACAAAACCCATTCCAGTTCAGGGCCAGAGCGACTGTCTGAGGTGCTTGCGTTGCACACAACCCAGGTACCACCAGACCCAAGTCCCTGAGCTTTGCTGGGTGGGGCTTAGAAAGCCAAAAAGTAAAAATAATTCCACCCAAGTTCACAGTATTACCGAACTGAAAATAATTTATTTTCCAATAAAATAACAAAATGAAATTAAATAAAGTAAGAGCATCCTGTGAACAGGAGAAGCCTCAGATCTGCAGGCTGGTCTGCAGACCCTGAGCACAGACCTGCTCCTGGGTAGCCACCAGGCCTGAAGAGACGCCGCCTTCCCCTGCTGTCGCCCCGGCATGAGCATCCTTAGGCACTGCTCCCTCATGTGATGCAGGCTTTATCTTCCCAAGGACGATCTCACTCATGGTCCCTCCGTCTACCAGCCTTTTTTTGGTAGCTCCAATGGGCCAGTACAGGGGCCGAAGGACAGGACAGCGGGGATGGCACTCATTGTGCCTGGGACGAATTCTAGTTGGGTTCAGCTTTCAGTTCTGGGCCTCGAGCACCATCAGGAGTGATTCTTGAGTGCATAGCCAGGAACCCTGAACCTTGAGACCACTGGGTCTGACAGAAAAACAAAGCAAAAAAAAATGTATTGTGAAGTCTGTTGATGGCTGAGAAATAAAGAGAGAGTCTGTTTAGCTTCTGGAAGGCCCAGGAGCAGCTGCTCTGGTCGTTCTGCTCTGCGACTCTGGCTTCACTGCTAAAGCCCACCGTGGTCCAGGCCAGCTTCAGCCTCTACAAGGAACTGAGGCTCGCGCAGGTGCCCCCAGGGCCAGCTGGTTCTCCAGCCTGTTGCCTTTTGAAACTAGATTTTCTTCTAATTTACTGGTGACACTGGCGATGGCTAAGCTTACACCTAGTTCTGTGCTTAGGAGAGTTCTATAGTTCTGCAGCCTTGGATATATGAGGAGCTCGGGATATAACCGGATTGGTTCGTGTTTGTGTTCCCAAGCTATGTGTCCTACTGCTGGACTATCGCTTCAGGCCCTTCAAGCCCGGTGCTTGTGATGGCCCCTTGAGGCTGGAAGTCACAGCCAGGTAAAACAGAAAAGTGGGCCCCAAGGACGGGCCACTGTGGTTCGACCAGACCTCTGGCTCAGGGGCCTAGACTGATGATGCCCCACACGACAACCAAGGAGACCCTACAAGGATGATCCTAGGGCAAGTTGTGACTCCCTGAGGGTCCCTTTATCGAATTTAAACTCTGTGCACTGGGAGGCCCCACAGATCTAATCAGAAAACAATAATGTATGATGGGAGCTCCACAAAACCTCACATAGTCCACACCATGAGAAGTGAGCCTCCAATGCGCAGCCATCCCCGAGACCCCCAAACCCAGAGTCAAGGGCCCCATCACTCACCGCTATTTAAGAGTTGCTAGCAACTGAGGTGCATCCTGGTTCCTGGAGAGAAAAAGGAAACAGGGCCATGAGACCAAATTTGGTGTCTCAAAGTCCAGCAGGTTTTTTGGTGGGATCAATCCCCAAAGGGTCCCCCAGGAAACTAGCAAGTCCGTGGTAAGGGCAAGACTCTGGCTTTCCCAGCTGTCCTTGCTCCGGCCATAGAATGTCCTGGACTTAGCTTTCCCAGCATGATCCAGTCCTATCAAGAGACCCCTTGGGGTATCCTATGCACCCCAAGTCCACGAACACCTTATCGGGTCAAAGGAAAGAGGGGGACCCAGATCCTTAGGACCAAGGGGCTGATAGGCCAGTTCATGACACTCATCTGCATCCTGAGTCCCACTGGTCATCCTGCAATTACATTTGCAAAAGGGACAGGAACTCTTCTTACAGACCCAACTAAGGGCAGGTGAAAATAAATATGGTGAGCCCACACTGCATCTTATTATCATATAGTTGCTGATTGGCTGTTTGAAACCACTGGGACCAATCATAAGGTAGAATCACTCTGGGGAGGCGGGATCCATACAGAAGATCAGCAGGATCTCTGCAGTGTGGCCAGAGG